>OX401413.1:21049296-21166796 GCA_947846245.1 Cerastoderma edule | reverse complement strand
GTACTTGTACATTGGTAAAAGCGGAGGAGGAAGGTAATTCGAATACATGCTAACACGACAAATGCGCGACGTTCGTGTACATTACATAGAATAAACGGATGTGTAACGACAAGTACTTTGCCATTAGATTAAATACAGAGATAGGTCTATGTGCTTTGATCAAAACAGGCTTTAGTCATTTGATCATATGAAACCAAAGTAGCACATTGATCGCAGATCAGCAGATCAGCATGTATTCTCTAAACAGGCTGATCTGTGATTGTGCGTTCTTCACGGCGGGAGGGGGGAGGAAATTACCTATATAAAGATTTTTTTTAAAAAAAAAGTTTGTTATCAGATGCTGACCCGTGCTATACCAGGTTAAGGACTGACATGAAACAACTAGCAATGACCAATGCGAACTTTATTACAAATCGGACGACCCAAGCTGAAATTGTTACTAGCCTGGGGTCCCGGCCCATGTGTATGCCCCGCATTAGAGCGGGTGTACGCGTGGGCCGGGACCACAGGCTTCTGTGTAACTGGATCATTCGGACCAACTCAATCCGGATATCTGATGTGTACATGCATGACAGTATATTTTACTCATTACTCAAGCGATTTCCATATAAGTCCATATCTATCGTTGACAGGATCAATGCAACGGTTTGCCTAGCAACGTGCGTGTTTATTGTGACGTTAAAGTACTGATAAAGCGTCTAGGGTCTTAGGCTTTTACATTATTGATTGATTGTCGTTTTATCAGGTAAGAAACTAGGTAGAATAAGAAACAAATGTCAATTGTCGTCAGATAGAGGTGTACATGCATAATGCATTATACGTTTGGGCTCTAAATCGATGCCACTTATATACATATTTCCAGTATAAGATATTTAACCCCATCTTCATACGTTAAGGTATGTCATGTTTAATCGACGAGAAATGGAATGATACGTAATACTTTCTCTGTGAAATTGAGTAGAAGAAAAAAATAGCCAATTGGTCACAATTCGCCATATATCATATTGTCAAAGATTTTTAAACGATTTCTAAGCTTTTGTCAGCAGTAGCAGAAAAAATATCAATTAATAAAGATTAAATCTTGTTATTGATCTTACGCATCTTCAATTGGAAGCAAGGGAGACCACTGTGCCAACAGAAGAAAGTGCTCAAAACGAGCAATATAACAATCTTACAATGTGTTTTTAAACCCTAAGAATGTTGGTTTCTTCTTTATAAATAGATTTGGGTGTCGTCTAAATTCCAAACCTAAAATGTCTGCATAATTTTGACGAGGAATGATACTCAGAGTAGCAAACAGGTTAGGTCACAGGCAAGCCGTTAATTTACTATGCGGATGGCCATGATTCGACCTGTTTGCATAAGCATGAAGATGGTTCCAGCATTATAAAAGGTTGAACATTCATTTAAAGTTGTGTTTCAGTAACATAAGATCGTACGGAGAAATGGATATGGCATGCGAAAGAAGACAACTTTTGTCTTCTTGTATGACTCATTAATTGTTTTTCTCATTGTGATATTCGGTATTATTTTAAAGAGTTTTTATGCCTTTTTCAGTTCATCCATTTCACTTGAATAAAGTCCCAACATTCCTAACCACGACTGATTGTTGCTGATTTTATCAATACTATAAGATCGATAACTCCTGGAAGCCATTGATAACGTTTTTACCGAGAGTGCCTTCCCTTTGTTTTCAGATAATGATGCGGTGGCACCGAAGTTTTGTTGCCTGAGAGGGTGTTTGTCTACGTCAATCATTGCTTTTCTGTTCTTCGTTATGCTACCGTCGGGTAAGTGTGCTACAAATTGTGTCGATGATTGCCAATAAAGAAATTGAATTGAATCGTTAAAAGTCTTTATTAACACAAATGTGAGAAAAGAAAGATGAAACATAATTTATTTTTAACTGCATAATAGAGCTGTTCTTCACACATACAAACGCTTTCAAGATATAATAAAATGTCCTTGAAACGATACAGTTTTTGTATTGGGGTATAAAAGTTAATGAGAAATGGCTACTGAACGCAAAATTGATTCAAAATCATTTTATATGCATTTCAGGGATTCTCCTAATACTGTACTCGGACAAGAACGAAAACTCCCAAGTTCTTCCGATCGGAATAGTCCTGATTTGTCTCCCTTTTATCGTGATGCCAATCATCGTTTATGTTCTGTTACACCGGAAGCAGGTCAGCTCCTGGATAGCACGCATTAAATGGTGGACATAGAGCCAAGCGTTATAGAGCTCTTCTAAACATACATAGAACACGGTGAGTCTTCCAAGGAACAAGTCGAGTTTATGTAACAAGCTGAATCCAAACGGGAATGAAGAGAAAAGTAAAACGGTCGAGAACCAAGTTCAGCGATTCAATCGGGTGTATTTTGACGAATAGTAATTGTTTGGATTGACAACGCTTGGTCGATTACATTCATTGTTAGTACAATCTATCGATTGTGAATAGTCTAAGGCGATTTTATCAGAATAGAAACATACAGGGATACGCTGAGAGTACTATCAGTAAAGCATAGCGCAAGAGCTTAATTTGAAAGTGGCTGAACAAAAGAAGACCCGGAAAGTGGCGAATTAAAGCGGACAATTTCGTAAAAGAAATATATAAGGGATATTGCCCTAAACAATCCCACCTGGAGAGGTTTAAACGTGACTCGAACACATACGAAACACTATGGAAAGGAATCTTTACGGGAAGGTGTCCTAACAAACAAGTCCAGAGAGCCTTTGACAAAAAGAGAACAAATATGACGCGGTTCTGAAAGGAACCTGAAAGGGAAGAGGCCCCAACCAAACCCGGCATATTTCCATGTGACCCGAAGTAACACGACATTTCTTCATGATCAACTATTTACCAAAACCGTCATACTGGGTAGATTCTCATGATCGCTTGAAAAAGAAGAATTGTTGTAAAGGTCTGGAGTGATTCTTAACGGAAACGTTGAAGTATATTAAAGTATAACTTAACAATGGACGATGACGAATGGAGCGTATAGAAAAGAAAATGATAAGGAACCAAGACCAAACATAGACAAACGAATAGGCCCATCGGTGTCAACCAATGAACTTATTAATTTTTCTTTAGAAAAGTTGGAACCTGTATCCGCCCAAATGAAAGAGTTGAAACCAAGAATGGTTTACTCAACCATGTTAAAACATTTAGACAAATGGAATTTTATTTAAAATTAATATCTTAGTATAACAATGAACAACATCGGTAATTCAAATGCTTTACCAAAAATGGATTGCTTAGTATGGACTAAAAGTAATTGAATTTGTTCATATCGACCAAAATATATCAAAGCGACTTCGGTGGAAAACATAAGTAGAAATTGCGCAAAAGAGGAAAGTATTATAGACCAGAATTTGTCCCTATTGTCTCAACATCAACTTCCAAGTCCGAAAGAAAGCTGTTAATTCTAATTATTGTGTGTGTGTATGTGTGTGTGTGTGTGTGTGTGTGTATTGTTATTTGGTTAGCTATTTCGATTTAAACGTTATTTCGATCATCACTCATATTATATTTCATGTACTTGGGTCAAGCTAAAGTTTTGTTCTGTTCTGTTCTGTTTTGTTCTCTTCTGATACTCTTTTAACCTAAAATCACACTTTGGGAAATGGTCGGAAAACAAACAGTTTTCGAGTATTACTGTCTTCTGCTTATAGCGTTAACAAATAATTTGGTTAGTATGTATGTTTCTGAGATACGAACGTTTGAAATGTGTCACTTTGACAAAGATATAAGTATAGGAAATTAAAATATAGCTAAGAGTGATAGAAATAAAAGATGGCAAATTCTTTGAAGGTTAATCTTTTGTTCAGGATTTATTTATGTTCCGATTTTTATTATACATTCACGTATTACATTACATACTGTGAAATTTGATTAATGTTTTAAATAAGTCGAAAGTAAACGACATTTATAGTTACCTTACGTAAACTCCACACATCTCAAGGAAATAGCTATCAACTTCCTTAACCATTAGAATGCTAGGTTATCTTTTTAAACATATATTTTCTTGTAGTCTGCTTTCCAAAACCTTAAATACTTGCTTAGTCTTGATGACGAAATATACTCAGAGAAGCAAACAGGTAAGAAGCTCAGAGATGTTTTTATTGGATGATAAATCCGATGAGTAGATTGTTTTATGTTATAGCAATCGTATCTACTCGGCAATCTCCGGCTTGTGCCGGAGATTGCCGAGTAGATAGGATTGCAAACGGATATGCCCTTCTATTAGACTACAAACAAAATCGCTCCCCATTGCCTCCGAGATTAATTTGAAGAAATGGCCGAGGTGTTCCAATTGATGTTACAGAGCCCCGGTCGCGTTAATTCACTGAAACTCAAGTTGGTTCTTTTTTATGCCACGCCGCCATCATCCCTCATTAATGCAATATTTGTATCGTTACCAGTTAATTATCGCGGACATGAGAATGCCACTTCATACGAAATCAGGTTAATCATGAGTCTACGTCTAAATTTATACGGCCTCTGTACGGGAAACGCACCAGAACGAAAAGGTGAATAAATCATGGCCGCTATTCGAAATCGCTCTATCTCATTATTATCTACAATACAGATAGCACTTTTACGTCCCATTGCGACAACAATGACAGGCGTGTTAATGAAAAAAAATGTAATGTCCATCTGGAATTTCGTCATTGGGTCACATCACACGACCTTTGTGTGATATTTTTTTTTAATTTGCAGGACATAGTACGGAACACGTTTAGGAAAGGATGACTTTTATACATACATATTCAAGTTAGCTTTTTTGGAAACGCTACTGTTACGATGTTTGCTGTTTCCTTAGTATGATTTCACCTTTCTGTAAGAGGCTCTCGAGATTATCGAAAGAAAGTGAATGCATACTTATCGTTTAGACATCCTTTTCCTTTTTATAATTGATTTCTATTCTTTATTTTTTTTTCACCATAAATACTCAAAACAGCTTCCAGATGTTTGAAATGTTATTCATTTCAAGCACGGTTTAACGTTAACAGGGTGACGCAGTGATGACGTCACATGACTCATGCGGTTGACGTAAACGCTGTCATAATCATGATTTTCAGGTCGTGACTGAGTAATTCCGCTAAATATAAAACCTGCTTAAAGATTACGTATTTTTCATAGCCGTTCACGAAGTTTACAGAGGTGTCCGAAACATGTGCGGGCCTCCTGTGCAAGCTTAATGAACGATTACGTTAGGTCCGAAATGTTAAGGAATCCGTACACAACCCGTGACTTCACTTCGGATCATTTATTTACGAACAATGAGTTTGATAAAACCAACTGTATCATATCTTTTCATTCACGTATAAGCGTACGGACACATTTTTAGTACAGAACAATTGGATACATTTGACATCCTTTAATCAGCAATTATGCATTCAGTATAAATACGAGAAAACGGTATTATGTTTAACATACAACCTTAATCCAAATAGGACCGACACTCGGTAATTGTAGAAAAATGCGGGGGATAAAACAAAGTTAATTGCTATAATTATTCTTTCTTGGTAATTTTGTTTCTCTTATTTATGATGTTCTTTTCGAGAAAGGGGTCACTTATGTGTTATTATATAGACTATAATAGAAAACGCCTGAGGTAGCATGTTTCTATACATTGTATTATGTTTGTTTTGATTTTACATGCAGAATTAACGTATATGGCACCTAATAGGAATATTGCATATCTCATCACAAAATGATAGCAGCTCCATGAAACTTTGTCACATTCAAGAGTGTTAAAAATCGAGAATTTTCACCATTATAACCTCGATAAGGACAGATAACCAATTCAAAAATTAACAGTGAAGCGCATGAGAAATTTAATATTTCTGTCATGATGAAAACCCCACTTGATGCATTACATGATTTCGATAAAGATTTTAAAAAATAAATCTAAACTTTACCTTATAAAACAGGTGAACATCTTTCTCTCAATGGGGTAATCATTACAACGTATACCATAACATGATGTAGCAATATGGCCATTGTTTGTTAACCGCTTTATATTCTATAGCTTTTAAAGTCATTTTATGTATAGAAACATTAGAAAATGTTTGATTTTTAGAGGCCATATACTTGAAGTCTCTATACCCCATGCATGTACCACTTTACGCCATTTTAACTAGCATTACGTTATAGAGTCATGGGTTACCTTCTTCATCAATTTATAACTAAAAATATTCATCTTTAACCCTTAGAATGCCGGGTACGATTAAAAATAATTTATCGTCTGCTTTCTATCACCTTAAATGTCTGCTTAATTCTGGTGAGGATATATACTCAGAGTAGCAAACAGGTTAGATTACAGACCAGTCGCATTTTTTTATGCAACTGTTTGCATAAGCATAGAGTCGATTCCACCATTATAAGGGTTAACGGTTCCATTCGCATGAAAAGGCATTAGTTTCAATTTTCTGTTTGATTTGCATTATTTAAGGTGTATCATTTTATACGGTGGCGCTGTGGAACGTACTTTTCCTTTATCTTTGTCTTTGTTTGTTTGTGACATCCCATCTATACATGTAGTCGAAGGGGTTTGTGTGTCTCACTAAAATTATCATCTCCAGGAAAAAAGTCAGTTCATTCTAGGCTCAGTACAGTAATGTATATTGTCCTTTATGATAGTGGCTTATTTAGCACAGTCCTGCGAAAAACTCTCGATTTATGTTTCCACGACAACCTTCATTATCTGACAGATTGCATCGTCTGTGTTAATTTCTAGTTGCTCGGCAACGTGATTGTTTGATATACCAAACCAGTTTCCTCTGAAGGTTGAAAACCTTATTATCGTGATACTCCATGTAGACGTGATCTTAAACGGTAACCAAATACATTGTACTGATATACGTAAATATTCCAACAAATGCATACAACACAAAATCTGCTTTCACGGAAATGGTTCTACATTTATTTAATAAACATATCGTCATGTGTAATATCCGGACTATTTCATGTATTAATTTTAACAATCTAAATTCAAACTTAGTTGGCGAGTGTGTAAGATAATCTCAACAAAACCATATCAAGTCCCTTTTCTCCCATTTCTTTATGTGTCTGGAGAATACGAAAAGGGTTTGTTGTCTTGAGATGATGATATCATCTCTGGAGAAACAACTCCAAGTTCGTTTCCCCGAGAAAGCTCTTTATATCTATGCCGTATATCTTTTTTGCGAATAGTGTCAGTTGTCTTAAGTATCAGTTCCCTTAATAAACCCACAACACGATTGACTAATAGGCCATTTGCTGTAGGTTGTATTTGATGAAATAGTTTTGGAGAGGGGATAGCAAATAATTCAAATCACTTATTCAAATCTCCAGCATCCATATCCATATTGCATGACGTCGTCCTGTGTGGAAGGCATTGGTCCCACTGAATATGCCATACATCAAAAGTGTAGTTACAGGCCGTTCTCACTTTGTAATATACCCTATGCGCACAGAGGGCGCTGACAAAGTAGATGCCGATACACGGAAGCCCCGTGGCATATAAAGCCTTAAATACGAAAGAAAAGTACTAATATACCCTATGAACACAACAGGGCAGAGTTAAACGAAGCGACACTAAATTATATCCCAGATGTTCAAAGTATGTTAGTGGTGAGAGGAAACCATAGACTGATATTCAATATGAACATTGTGGGTAATTGTGAGGGTATAGATACTCACTGATATCCACAATCTACAAAGTGGGTAAAAGAAGAGAGAACTTTCCTTTGAACTAGGTAATTAAGTGGTGACATAAAAGTCACTGACAGATTTTTCCTTTAAACAAAACATTTAAGTGGTGATTGAAAAATCACCGATTGATATCCCCAATGTACAATGTAAGTAAGTGGTGAGAAAAAACACTGACTGATATCCCCTTTGAACAAAGTTGTTCATTTTTTAAGAGATAAAATCACTAAATGCTACGCCATTCAGACATTAGGGCAGCGGCGAGATAAATGCTACTGGCTGGTATATAATGTAAACATAGTGTGAAAATGGTGGAAGGCAAACACTGACTAATGTCCGGTATGAGCAGCGTAGTTAAGTGTCAAGGGGCAAGACACTGACTGATATGCCCTATGTATACAATAGGGCTGTGGAGATAGACAGACCACGTGTTGATATGCCCTATGTAAGACATAGGGAAGTTATGAAAGGCAAATCACGGACTGATATCTTACTTGCACACAGTTGGTCAGTTACGAAGCTCAAGGCAGTGACTGATAGCCTTTATGTACACATGTACATAGAAAATCAGAGGTAATAAACGCACTAACGAAACCCTTCGACCACAGTGGGTCAGTTCAGAGACACATATCAAAACCGATAACCCACATATGGAAACAGTAGGTTAGTTGTGATAGACCCGCCCAACAGACTAATATCCCCTATACGTACAGTAGGGCAATTGGGAGGGACATATTGTTTATTATATTTCCCTCTGACCACTGCATGTCTAAACATATATGTTCGTGTCTTCTGATTCCCAAAACCTAAAATATGGTCTTAATTTTGATGAGGAAAGATACTCTAAGTAGCAAATAGGTTAGATCACAGGCCAGCCGCCAATGTAGTTGGCGGCTGGTCTGGATCCAACCTGTTTGCCTAAGAAAAAAAGTCGGTTTCAGCACTATAAGGGTTAGAACGAGACAGAACAGTCATTGTCGGCCTTCGAACGCCGAACAGGTTAAAACTTCATAAACATCTTTTAGAGATCGACGTTTTTCTGATTGAATAATAAAACTTTCACTTTCATCTGAAGAAGATGCCGATAAGGACGAGACCTGTGACAATGCATCCCTCACAGTAGTATATCAAAATGAATGCAAGGCTGTCACTCAAAATGCGACATGTTTGTAATTATATTCTTCATTATAACTACATGGTCTTCGGAAAGGGTCCTCGAGAGACGCTAGAATTAAGAGGCGGAAGACCATTTGTTTGCAACGAACATCTTGTCTCTGTTCTTAGAAATGTTCAGACGAGACGAAGCCTTTATGCAATAATATCAATTACCGAATCGTAATGTATAAACCTTTTAAATCATTTATTTGAGAAACCAAGTGGTAGTTTCTATAAGAACTATCAGTTTGGTCATCTAAATGGTAGTGTCAAATTTTTCTTTCTGAAACATGGTTTTTAAGTCTTTCCAACTGCAGACGACAAAGCTTTACTTGTAGCAGACGACTTAAGTAAAGCATTGTAAACATTGGAAGTACCTTTAAGTTATGCTGGTGTCATATGTGAATAGATTAGAAATGCATTGTGGCCAAAGGAAAATAGTGCTCGTGACAGGCAATTACTCCATTTTCCACAATGCGTCTGCTGCAAGACGCAGAAATTTGGCGTCATGTATTAATGTCTTAAGAATAGTCTGTAAAAATCAACATGTATCTTTAATTAGGAAAGCAATTTACAGAAACCAGCCTTATTCATGATACAATTTCTCACAAATATTTCATGACTAATTATCATGTTTTTCATATATTTGTGAAAGTACTGTCTTAAATGATTAACCAATGTCTTTGAATGAATTATACGTCCATGTTTGCAGTGAAGGAAATCAAGTGGGAAAAAGAAATCTCTAGGAACTTTTAAAGAATTGATATCATGTAAAAAAGGCATTTTGCATTTTGTTTTAAAGTTTGTACTGTCGTGTAATGCTGGGTACTGTTTTACTAAAACAGTTATTCTAAACACTTGCGTTCAAAACAACATTCCCTTTCATATCGAAATTTGGCTTGGCAATTTTGAAAAGTAACACATCATTTGATTCGTCTCCCCGAGACGCTTCCAATGACGAGTTACATTGCAATATTTCACTTTTATCTAAGGCACCATCCATGTTTATCAGTTTTGACTGACACGAATGTTTTTCTTAAGTTGTTGAGTAAAACGGTCTGACCGTTTCCAGCAAACCCCGTTTGACATTGACTGATGTAGCCATGACCGATATCTATGTGTATTATGTCGACCGTGGTGCTGTGTGCAGAGGCCGTTCAACAGGTAGAGTGTCTTATGTGTCAACCGCTTGTCTACTTGATTAATACTAAACAGAACAGCGGGCATTATGACAGAAACTCATATCATTACACCGTAAACGAAAGGCTCAATTACAGTAATATCTCGTTAATCCGAAAACGTCCGTTCCCAACAAAATGTCCGGATTAACGAATAAACCGGACTAATGAAGTAGGGCCTGGTCTTAAACATATTTAGACATAAACGGTCTATATGTACGTGTAAACTTATAAACCTTTACCAAACGCAACATCTTCGACCGTCATAATTTGAAATTCAAAATTAATCTTCTGATATGGCAGAAAACACTGTGGGTCAAGGAAAAATTGCTCGTCACGAGCAATTTCTCCTTTACCCACAATGTTTTTGAGAGTCGTCTGCAAAAACTTGTCAAATGTAGTTATTGTATGGTAATTGGTTAAGCAAATTACTGCACCATAATTTCGTTCCCCTACAATTTCGTTCGGATTGCGAGACATCCGGTTATTTGGGGTCCGGATAAACGAGGCTTCACTGTATATCAGAAGACGCATCCCGGGGACCATAGACAACCCATATATGAAAGGAAGAATTACATGTTGATGCTGTAAGTCATTCTTTGGAAATTAATTGACTTTTGAAGAGATTTATAAAGATATGTGTTTGTTTTGTTAAGAGTAAGCCGGCCTAACGTCCGACATATTCACACCTAGTGGATGATTTATGACGTACTCTTTATGAATATGGATCCGGTTTTATTCGGTTTGCGCCTATTCCCTCATTAGGAATTTAAAATCTGTTATGAACGCACAACAAAAGCAATGCTTTTGTACTGTTTAGCAAAAGCCATTAACCATGAGAATGCTGGGTAATTTTCTTAAAATAGATGCTCGTGTCGTCTGCTCTTCAAAATCTTAAATTCCTGCTTAATTTTGTTGAAAAATATACTTAAAGTAGCAAACAGATTAGATCACAGGTAGGTCGCCAATTTACTTGGTGGCTCGCTTGGATCTAACATCTTTGCATAAGCATGAACCGGGTTTCAGCACTATAAGGGTGCTACGGTTTAGACAAAATAAGGATTGTTGAAAGCAGTTTATTCGTTATGATTGTCTATTGGATAATCTGTTACAGATGTATAAACAAGAAACGTGTATGAAATAAAAGATATAGGTAAAGACATTTTCTTCCAAGTACTAAGGCATGCAGTCCCGTGAACAGGTTACAGTAAATGCAAAATGGTGATTGAAAGTAAGCTTCTGTAGATATGAAATGAAATATTATAACAATCCTGCTTCAACTTGTAATGAATAACGTTTGTCTTATTATTTCCTATGATTAAAGATGAGCAATGTAGAGTTCTATTTCTGAAACAAAATCTGTCCAAATAATGTTGGCGAAGTTCTTTGTCTGTTACACTTAATGAAAAAAAAAACGAAATGTGTCATGGATGACAACAATGTTATACGGCAGAATCTGTTTTCTCTTTGAATAGACATGTTTGTTCATTTTCAATTATGTATTTGTGATACGAGCATTTAATATTATCCAAAGTTATTTAGATAAATATGGAATGCCTGTATTAAGAAAAAAACTTAGGTCTTAATAATAGAATTTTAATCTGGCCAAATATGATTGAAAACTCTTTTCGCCAGAAATACTTCAAGTATTCATTCTTACACATATCCAGGTGAATGTTTTAGAAAGCTATGTAATTATAATCAATAAACCTTTATTTTTCTTTTTATTTCTTCAGGTATTATCCATGTGGAGGAATGGGTAAACAGCGTTCAATTATCGACCGAGCTTTGCCGCATTTATGTATAAGTGTTTCCAAATTTGCATTATGTGTTGTCATTAAACCTTTAGAAATAGTTATAGAATGGTTAATGGGGACAATGCACTCCATTCGTCATCGTATAACCATTTCCTTAACCCTTATAGTGCTGGAACTGACTTCATTCTCATGCACGCAGGATAGATCACAGGCCATCCTCCAAGCAAATTGGCATCTGGCCTGTGGTCTAACCAGTTTGCTTCACTGATTATCATTCCTCAACATAATTAAGCAGATGTTAAAGGTTTAGGATAGCAGACGATACAAAATTATATTTCAAGAAAAACACCAAACATTCGATGGGTTTAACATTTACACCGACAATAAAAAACCTTTCCTGTAAACAAGGAATTATATTCTCGCTTTTTTTAAAATCGTTGTATTGAGAAGAAATTCTTGTTTTTCTTCTAACCCGTTCTAACGTATTACTTCAACTTTGTTCGATACAATTTCTCCGAAAAATGTTACTTAAGTACTGTATATTACCTTTCTGTACAAGCAAATCGCCTTGTACATCTGATACAAGTCATTACCGTGTAGAAATACGGCAGTTTCAAGCTATAGTTAAACATACCAATCCTTTCCAAACCTTTCCAATCAGGCTTGAATGAATGTAACGAATTCTGAAATCACTCATTATCAGAATGTTTGGTTTATTTTTCAGGATGAAAACTAACGGTTCTAGCCGGAGTCTAACTTAACCCTTTACCAATCGCCCAATTTTCGACTGTCCCAAATTGAAAGAGATTGCAGACGACATTTCAAATGTGATCAAATTGGAAAATAATCTTCTGATAGGGCAGAAAACATTGTGGAAAAGGAAAAAAGGGAAACAATGCTCGTTACGAGTAATTTCCCCTTTTCCAACAATGTTTCCAGAAACATCTGCAACAAAGTGGTCGTTATTGTTTGGTGATAGTTTAAAACGTATCTAAAAAGAGCTGAGTTTAAGCGTCGCATCAGAAACTACTTTCATGCCTTACAAATTCTCTTGTTGGCACTCCGAATTACTAATTCCTTTCTTTTCTTGCCATCCTTCAATTAAGCGTAAAATTTTGATGGTGTTCATTTTCCGCTAACATAGTAGTTTATATCACCGTTTCACTACATACCTTGTGCTCAAAAGGTGCGTAAGTTAAAATCAGCATTCACTTTTCTTTTTATCAGTATTGGACAAAGAAATATTGCAAAGTAACAAATCATTGGAAACGTCTCTCTGAGACGCTTCCAATGACGTGTTACATTGCAATATTGTACTTTTATGTAAGACACAATCCATGTTTTTAAGTTTTGACTTACGCAAATCTTTTCTTGCGTTGATTAGGAAAACGGTACCAAGGTTTCTAAATAACAGTCCATGCGTGAACATTCTCATTATAATTAGTTTAGTTAGTTTAACAGCATCAATTTTACATCGATTGTCGTAAAAAAGTTCTAACAACTTGGACTAATACTACCGCTACTGATGGGATGGAAAGCGGAAGCCGACGCGCCACCCCTGGACCACCACAACCCGAATTCCTCGGTAATGTTGCCAGGCCATACTGCCGGAATTTTCCGATTAGGACTACTTAAATAACTACAATTAAGTTTTTACTTAAACTAAACTTAAATTGACTACCACATAGACTTGTGAAAAAAGGAACATAAACACATCAAATGCGTCCACCGATCAAATGTGTGTACAAGTACATTGTATGATTGACACAATACCTCGTGAATAATGACGGGATGACGTTGCATCCAGTAACAAATCATAGGAGTAACCAAAAATTAATTACAATTCTTAGTTTTGTCACGCATTGACCTTGCTTTACCGCGAACATGTACAGTTTTTACTGAGGTATGCTCGGAGGGAGGGGGTAAACGTTTTAAACTATGTTAACCCTTAGTTTGCTTGGAAAGTTTGTGTCGTCTGCTTTTCAAACCCTTGAATATCTGCTTGACTTTAATTAGGAAACATAATCAGAGTAGCAAACAGGTTGGATCAAAGACCAGCCGCCAATTTAATTGGCGCCTGGCCTGGATCTAACCTGTTTGCATAAGCATGAAGTCGGTTCCAGTACTGTAAGGTTTAAGTCATATCATGTCGACATTTTGTTTGGTCCTTGACTCCTGGTTTGAAGGAACTCCATATTCATTGAAAGAATGGGCTTAACAAGCAAGAAGAACATGTAAACAAGGTCGGGGTTTGTCCAGCTTAAAAGGAAACTAAACCTCAAACAATTGGTAAAGTGTTAATTAGCGTCGTTTGGTGAAGTGTTAATTAACGTGTATTAAATACACAATTCATGAAAGTATACATGGATACATGTCAACATGTGTGCGCGTTTCTTAACCCGTAATCGCATAAGAGAATGCACGAATGTTTCGAAAAGCAGGCTTCAGGTGAATAGCAAGAAACAAGTATGTCTCCTGTATGTTTTTACGTAGACTCTAGCTAGAAAAGATATATTGCTTATAGAGAACATCATATCCTTTTGTCACAAATGTTTCTTTCATTTCAGAGACCCTAAAATAAGATAGATTAAGTGACCGGCAAACAAGTGCAATTTAACATAGCCATATCAATTTTTATTTCGAAACGTAAGTTACGACATGTCCGGAAATGATAGGTAAAATTTGGATTGATTTCCAACGAACAAATATTCATTCTACGCTTTGATTGGAAAATCCTTAATCGTTTTTCAAATGAATGGACACGAATTGCTAGTTGAAGGGCAACAACGTATGTTTGAATGCGAACGTCTGAAATCGTAACTCAAAATAAACGTGATGTAATTTAACAATACTTCCCCCACAGAAACAAAATGCCGAAGATACTCAAAAGAAAGAGCCAACACCCTTTCTTAGACCACATCATTCGTACCAATCGGAACTACTCGGGTATTTCCGTGAGCTGTGAAATACACCTCGGATATAAGTGTAGGGTTACAATTTGTAGGGTAAATCAGCCCCGGCGATTAACACCTTTTCTAAGCGTGCAAGTTAAGTAGTTCAATGTATATGGAAGTGTTGGACATCCTTTTAAATTGTTTTCTATCGGTAACTCATACGTAATAGCAAAATTATAAGTTGTGATATATATAGTTGTTTCCTTAATCAAGTTAAACGACATTTTAGATTTCACATTTAAGATCTATTTTTAAAAACGAAAGTTCAGTGACGTCATTCCGCAAGAAGCCAATATGGCGTCATCCCTATTATTTCAGAGGTGTTTTCATTGGATAAACCCGATGTGTTCAGATTGCATTCGTACAAACCCTGATGGTGTCAATGTTGATACCAAGTTAAATTGAAGCAGTATGTATCATTGAGTCACCAGTAAAACATATACGTACGGTCTGCTCTTGGTCGAATACCTTGGAAAAACACAAACAACTTTCCCTACAACAAGACACGAGTACTCGTGTTTGTATACAGCATCCTAGAGGAACTTACTTGCAGATGTGAGGGGATGTTGGAGCTGAAAATTATTTTCCTTATATCGGTACAGTTATAGATATGAAACACACCTAATAAAGGGTCTGTGGAAGCAACATTGCATTGTTTTTAATTCTTTAAAGAGTGTGTACAGTTAATAAGCATGTATTTTAATCCAAAAACGTACTATCACTTTTGAAATTGCAACATATAAACTGTACATGCTTAGATGAATTGGAATTTCCTAAATAAAAATGCTTTCAAAAGCTAATTTTAATCGTTTTCTCAATCGACAATACAACAAATTCTTTTGTCTCAAGGATATTTTGTTTTTGACTTTCAGAGTTTCTTTTCTGTAAACAATCACCTCAAAGTACAATTACAGAGAAGCCATTAACATTGGTACCCTTGGCCTTTCTGCAAGACCTTAGGAGACACTACTTGTATGATGTTTTATTCTTCATTCCATCAAATACCTTCTGATGTTATCTGCAGAAGCGAAACTGAATCGCTGCATTGCTTGATAAAATGACACTACGTTTCCATTTGATGGCTATTAGTCTCGCATTTCGCAGAACCATGTCTTAAGATCTTCATTTTATGGGTTATAAATATAGGTCACAGCTGTTCAGATTCTAGAGAAAACAACCACCAACAATAACTTAACCCTTATGGTACTGGAACCAACTACATGCATAAGCAAACAGGTTAGATCCAGGCCAGCCGCCAAGTACATTTGCGACTGGCCTGTGATCTAATATGTCTGCTACTCTGAGTATGTTTCCTAATTAAATCTAAGCAGATATTTAAGGTTTCGGAATGCAGACGACACAAAAATCTAATTTTAGAAAATAACCCAGCAATCTAAGGGTTGATGATCACAGAATGAATGTTTTCTATAAAGATATCTTTTTACATTAGGTTAGGTTTTCATAGACCAAGATGAAAGCAAATTTCATGTGCATTGTAAAGAATTGACACAATTATCCTTACATTCATTCAGATTCCCCGTTTATAAGTAAATACTGATCACTCACAAAAATAAAAAAGTATCATTAAATAATTTGATGAGTATTTGAAACCAGCTTTGAACGCGTTCTGTCTAAAGAAACATAGCTTCAAATATTGATAACAACATCAATTGAGAAATCACGCATTTCAAAGCTGTTGCTGCATTCACAGACGATACACAACGACTAATGAAAGAACGGTGAAACAACAAATATAATTGTAAGAATGTTGGGCTATATAGATTGCCGTCTATCTAGTCTGAAAAAAACATTCTTAACTTAGTGCACCATAGAAACTCATTAATGCGCATCCGATTAAAAGAGTTTACAAACCAACATAAACATTGATATGTTACCTTCAATAAGAAATGATTTCTTCTATGCAATAAAACCATATCTATTTTTTTTTGTCGGCTGCTGTTGCTTTCAATAAGCACCATTCATATATTTTCATTTGAGAGATTTGGTTAAAAAAGTGTTCATTTAATCTCTAATTACTCTGACAAAACCCAGCAATTATCCCAAGGAAATGCAGATTTTCTTGCACCTGCAAATGATTCATCAACTCAATTTTGGAGAAATAATATTTCTAAAATGATCACCTGTTCATTCTCTGAACGATAATGAGTGTCCTTTGGGAAGAATAAGCCAGGTCTGTCTGCTTATCTCACCTTCCTATTTCTAAGAACAAATTAGTGATGTTCCTTCAGGATATTAGTTCCCTTCGAAAATAACTTAAGGATAAAGTAGTATCCACTTTCGCATATTGTACCTATTTGGAACAAGGGTTTTTGAACGACCATTGTTTCATCCCAAAAATAAAGATAAACAATAGCATCGAAAGATGCCCTCCAGGTAAAATTGATGCGCTACAATCAGAATGTAAAGTCTGTGTTAAAGAAAGCACGATTATGGATTTCATTTATAGAACGTGGACCTCAACGTTATCTAAATACGACAGAAAAACGCAAACAACAGCATAAAAAACCATTCCCACGAAGGTTCTTTACCCGTCCGTCCTTCATATAAATGAAGATAGATTTGAATATCATGTGACGTAAGGACCTCACGGAAATAAAACAGGACTTCACAAGCGAATCGATGATACATGTTTTACCTCGACTTACATATAACCAAACAACCAGTCCCACTTTTTTAGCTGATTCTAAACAGTTCTTTAGTCAACGTAAACTTGTACCAACTTTTCATTTTACAAATTGCAACTACCATTAACATATATACGTAAACGTAAGAAAGTAAATATTCACCTGTGTTAAAATAATCCGACACACAGAGCGCACATGATGTGTTGACGTTATGCTAATGAATAAAGAGTTGATACGTAACGTAAGTTGTTCATCACCGCAGAGACGTGTCTCTGTGTCTTAACGTTTCGGTCATATACGTTTTACGTCCCGTTCTGACGTCGCACCACGGAAAAAAGGAGCACATGTCGGCCGGGATTATTAATTGGACAGGCTTATATTGTGAGACATGAACCCACCTTTAACTCAAACTGCCATTGTGGACAATCACGCCAATGCATTTCTTACTTGAGAAAAGATCTCAACCTTAAACAAAAACTGTCATTATGAAAAAGCACGTAAACAAATATATGATTGTTTTGTTATGTAAAAAAAAACGTTATGCAAGGATAATCTTATTTCCTTCAGAAAGACATGGACCAGTGGTTTTGAAACATATTTTAGTATAATATATTGCTTAACCTTAAAACAAAACTTGTACTAATTTTCGTTAACTTTTAAACAATTCTAAGTTGCGATCTAGAGATGAAATCGTTCTCAACCTTTTTGCTTAAACTAAGATAATAGCAATGGTTTTGCGTCGACTTTAACGCTGCCGCAAGCGACATAATGGGTGCTCAACAAAGCGATGTTTCAACCACCATTGTGAATCTTTCTATTAAAGTAGGTTGCTATTTATAGTTTACCCAGGAAATTGATGCAGGCTGGTCAGACATTTTGTCGGTAGCCTGATCTTTAAGAACGAAACAGATAGAGAACCTAACACTGTTCATGTTAACACAAATAATTGATAAAACCATTTCTAGACAAAACCAAAAGCACAAGAGCACAATATTGTCATTGACATTTTCATCATATTGTTGCTTTTCTACTGTCCATCACAATGCCTTGAGATATCAAAACGGACCGGTGAACGATGATTTTGGCAGCAATGACAATAATGTTCATATGTATTTTACTATTGTGTATTAACGACGAAACTAATTAAGGCCATTTCAGCAAGTCTCTTTAGATAAAACTGTGAATATGTCCGTTCGATTCGGCTTACCTGTATCAGCGGGCAGATTGAAAGTTGAACTGGTCACAAGTTCCATATGAAGTGACATGCTCTTGGGGTTAAATATATACTGTACTGTAGTAACTGTTGGCTCCTTTGGTATAGGATTCGGTTACGCATAATTCCCAGACTATCTAGATGTCCAGATAGTCAGGAAAGATCCTCTCTAACACTTTCCTTCATTACGTAACAATTTACCATGTTTCCATAAGAAGGCTTTCAAAACAATCGCAATGAAAGAATAAATCGCACCAGATAATCAATTAACCCATTGTAAAAGTTGTGTCTACATTATGTCATAACGGGTATGTATTTTCTGTCACAATTTGATAGCATTTGTTGTTGCTTTAAAATTAGAACAATAGCGCATTCCTCTCGGGTGAATAGGTCAAGTTCCGTGTATTTCATTTAACGCAAATGGTTCTTAATAATTCCCCTATGAAATGAATTTCCGTCTAAACAAGGAACGGACGAACGAACGAATCATCAGTAGATGAAAGTGTCAGCTTTTTGATAGTGCGTTGCACAGTAAGTTTTGAAATATCGACCTAATGGAATCTCGAAATCTCAATTTATGTTCAAACCTTTTTATAACACCGATGGTGAAACGGGTGAATTCAATTCAGATTGACCGTACTCAACTCCGATTCCCGAATACATTTACAAGTTTTTTGCGCAAAGTGTGGATTAATTAAAAGTCGCAAAATGGATCCCGCTTATCTTGGGATTCGAGCCCACAGCCCTTTTTCCCAATGCTGCTACGCTTAACACTGACATTACCTTTGGATAGGATGCAGAAATTTGACATCATATATTCGAATTTCAAAGTGGTAGTTTATTTTTAAATGATTTCAGTAACGTTAAACCTAACGGGGCTCGGTACAATGTCCTATTTAACAGGGTATTAACAAAACAAACGACAGACTAGCCTGAGACATATTAGGGCCTTAAACTCAAAAAGATGAATTTCATCACAACAGACCGTAGATCATCAAACATTCCGACTCTCGGAATGAATGGGATTCGTTGAAACGTTCTCTAGCAGAGTAAACCCTAGAAGTAATGTTCCTACCGTGCCCTCTTAGCTCTTTGGAGCAGGCCGGTTGTGATACACAACCGCTACGATAATTCAAAAATGGGGCACCTCATAGTCCAAAAGTTAATATTTTTCCATTATTTTAAGAGAATAGAAGCATTTTTCGTATCTTTATACATTTCATTTCTCAAATCCATCACTTCCGGTTTTCATTTAGATATCCAGAACTATCCTGCAACAATTGACAACCAAATTGGGTCAAATTGGGCGGAGCTAAACATGTAGGGGTATTCCATCTTTGGAAGTTGTAGTAAGGTTGTAAAAAGGGGGGAAAAAACATGTGTTTTCATTGGATGAGCTCTTCATGTTCAGTGGGTAATTACCATATTTTTAAAGCAGAAAGTGCGAGAAGTTGCGAAAAACTCAAAATGGCCACTAACAGTTTGTTTCTCACTAAATTTCACCAACAATTAAGAAATACAACTTAATTAAAAATTTTTAGCTTCTATGAAGCTGTTTGATTTTATATTTTAGACAATACTATGCTAGGGTTATCATAAAAAGGTTATCTATCATGTGGTTGTTAAAATTGATTTTGCTCCAACAAGTGATGAGCGTGGAATCGTAACGTCGGTGGCAACCAGATAGCAGCCACAAGACGTTACGACATCGTATCTAAGTAAACCCTTGTGCTGTTAATTATCTCTTATCTTCCTATCGGATTGACAAGAGTCGCTACCAATGAAGGGTTTACTCCAAATAGCCTGTTTGCTTTTCTGAGTATCTTTCCTCATCAAACATAAACAGTTGTTTAAGGTTTTGGAAATCAGACGACACAAAAATGTATTTTAGAACAATACCCAGCATTCTTAACGTTCAACTATCTCGATTTCCCTGACGCATTTCACCCATTGATCTATGAGGTCCTTCCTAACTTCAAAATCTGGGCCTGGTGTACATTCTTTCGTAATGCTAGAGGCATGATTTCTAAGAAAATTGTCCTCATTTACTGCAATAACGATGCTGATTTGTGAGTCAGACAGAACATGACAAAATGCAACCATGCATTTCAAGAAACAATTTCTTTCTAAAATCATGACTCGCTGTACATTCCCAACACAAGCTGCTTCAAAAATATCATTATAAACTAATTTCACGATTGGCTTAACAGTATCCCGTATCAGTAACCTGGTAACAAGCATGTGACCCGTTACTAGCTTTTAGAACCAGGTTTAAAAATGTAAACTGGTTCCCCGCTATCTACCGGTAGACAACGGGAACGGGCAGCATACATTTTCTGAGCGATTTAATTGGCCAGAATGCAACGTTCCAAAATACGACGACAACAGAAACAAGCAACATACACGGTTGTTTCTCAAAAGTCACTGTTTTGCGGAAATCAAAATTCATCAGAATTTGATTTTTTTTTCGAAAAGTTTTGACAATCAGTTGCACAAAGGAAACTTCTTCTCATGACAATTTTAACCGGAAAACGTTCGTCTCTAAGGACAGTGTGTTGTTTTCGATCCTTCCGTTTCCAGCCAGCATTCTGCCTGTTAAATTTGTACCATACCAATCTCCAAATTCGACAGATGAGATAGCGGTTCCCAGTCTAGATAAAAAAAGGTACTTTTCCATTGTCGTAATGTGACACTTTTTGGTCCAGCGCAGGACGGCCATATTTGTCTTTTCGTGTCCCGAGGTGATGTACACATGAAGACGTTATATGTCAAGATACCATTCTGTCAGGTAATCATGGAGATGACGTCACCGATAGAAGGACAGTTATCGTGATTTACTGGGTGTAAATGATGTGTGTATGCTGTCTATCTATATTCTATGATCTGCCCAGTTCCGTGGAATGATTTGGCAGGGTGTTATGTCGTTTTCAACAGTTATAAGTCCTATCTCGGCGTTAAGGGCTCATATCGAAGGAACTGCTTTACTAAAAGACTTAAAAACAAGTATTGGCATAAATCAAAACCAATAAACATGGATATATTTAATCACTAATAAAAGGATGTGACACGTCATTGGAAGCGTCTTGGAGAGACGATAATAGTGACATGTTACTTTGCAACATTGCTTATTTCACAAATGACATAAAAGGGCATGGTGTTTTGAACATACGCAAGTCTTAAGCATAAGAGCTTAGGGAAACACTACCCTGGTCTTTCCCAATTAATACATGCCACTGTTTCCCAACTTCAAATGGATTGACATGTGGTTAGAGATGAACCCATCATGTTTCATTCACTTCATTAACACTGGGGGAATCATATTGTCAGATTTAAGAAGACAAATCGCCGCCGAACCCTTGCTTTGGGTTTTCAAACAGGCACGTTCTTTAATTACTTACTTGTTTTTCATAGGATAACGCCTATCATAGGACCAGTCTGGAGCGGTTTTAGCGAGTAACAACAGTTTTCCTCTGGGTGGTCTAATAACCAAGATCATATATGGAGTGTTTCGTGATTTCCTGAATTTTAAATCGCGAAACAATCTGTGAATGATCTCATTTATTACGCCATGCATATGAACATATCCAATATAAACATGGTATTCTGTTTTACTTAATCATTGTATAACACAGATAAGTGATACATTGGGATACACTCTGTCCCAAAAGAGAACATTTGTTTTTTTTTATTCACGTAACTCAATAAATGTCAAGAAGTGTGTTTCAACATTATGTTCGGATACATGTATATATTAGCCAACGCCTTCTAGAGGGGCGTTATGCATGAATTTAAACAACTATATTTAGACGACTCTAGAGCTGACAATTAATACGTTATGACAGCTGTAGGTAAAAAGGGGGTTATTGTCTACAAAATAAAGTTTTATTCTTTTCTATTTTAGACATCAGCCAGAAATAATTGCGTCGTTCTACGTATTTGCATTAACGTCTTCTTCCATCCACAAGTGTAAAGGGCAAGGGCAAATACCAACTATAAAAGTATGAAAACATAAATCTTCTCTTTCGAGTTGGGGTGAAAGTAATTTTGATTAACCCTTTACCATAAATTTCCGACTGTCCCAAATTGAAAGAGTGTGCATGCGCCATTTCAAACTGTGATGAAATTGAAAAATAACCTTCTGATAGGGCAGAAAACATTGATGGAAAAGGAGAAATTGCTCGTTAAGAGCCATTTCTCCTTTTCTCACAATGTTTTCTTAAATCGTCTGCAACAAAATGGTCAAATGTCGTCATTGTTTGGTCACGGGTTAAAGAACAAATCGACTCTTATAAGCATTTTTTATGTTTTCATCGTTGTTTTTGTACCATTCAATTTGTGTTGAAGTACCAAGTGTTCTATATCATTTCAGGTTCATATGTGATAAATACTATCTAGAACGTAAAATTTCATTTTAGATGACCATCTCTCTCGGGACTGACATTTTATTCGAAGCTAACAGGCTATAAAAGCTATGATAGTATAAAAACGTGTGATCCGTTGCCCAACTTGTTTATCTTCCAGACTCAAGACCTTTGTGAACAAATTGTACTAAGGATGGAATTAACGAAGTTAATTAAAACACGATTTCCTTCTTTCCTTTCGTGACCAACTCAACAAAGACGTTGACGTCAGTTTGACCAGAATAAACATTTGGTTCTTATGTGAAGGACAGTGCCCTTATGGAATAATCACTAACCAAAGGATATGAAAGGCATGGGTTCGATATAGACATATATGGGTTTGCCTTACATTATATACTTTTTAGCTCTTATTTTTACATATTTAGCACTCTTCTTGCATAAATAAATGTGATTGTATGAATTCATTTACATGTTTTGTCCATGTTTCATGAATGTGTTTATGTTGTAATGACGATGGACCTAAAGTGTTCAAGTCATGAAATAAACTTCTGTTCTGTTTTGTTACCATTGGGTTGTAACTTCACTCTTAGCGAATGTCAAGTATGTAAGCATCCAAACAACAACCTGTTAATCAATTCGAGGAAAAGAGACAGGTTTATACCAAACCAGCATTCTTACTGGCTTATAATTAGATTATCCATTCGCCTTCGTCTTGCTGATTGTTTGTGCAAATGAGGGAAAGCCACCAGTGGCTTTAACATAAAAGTGTGCATGTTTGATAAACTAGCATAGATGGATATACCGACATTTGTGGTTTGACACAACTTTCGTTGAATACGTCGTAAATCCCCTTTCCAATATTTTGACTATATACTTTATAATACCATAAATACATAAACTGAGATGTTGATCTTGATTTTTTTATATTGAGGCGATACTTCGTTATGACTATACACCCTGCAATACTACATAAAATACAGCCTCTTACCTGTCGAATGGGACATCCCTCTATTATTCATTTACACGCTGTCAAATGTGCGCCTGTAATTGTTTTAATGGGGCGCAAACATTACATTGCATGACATAAGATGCATTGCTTTGACATGTACTATAATTAATGCGTACGCGTTTTACACACATCAACACAAGCTTGATGTATAAACCGAAACCCATTCACGTCACATGTTAAAGTTGCAAGCAAAATTTACATAAAAGAGATTATAACATCTAATTCCATTAAACTAAGCAGTTACCGTATCCGTATTGCTTCGAATTGGTTTAATTCGTTCATAATATATGTTTCCGTGATTTACCATAAACATGCACATGTTTACTTGACCGTCTTCACCGTAAGCCGTGTGTCGACTAGCCCACCTTTTTGCGATTTCGATGCTGACCACATTTGAACTCCCATTTACGAAATGGGAAAAACTGACATGAAAATTGTCTTAAAGTAAAAATGCATTTACGAGAAGAAAGCATAAATAAATGATATTTAATGACATGTTCTAAACAGTACTTGTATTATTGAAATCGTTTAGTGAATAAATGTCCCAATAACAACGTTTAGGAATAAAATCTTAGTTTTCTGATTACATTACAAAACCGGCCTGCCAAAGGATTTATATCATCATTTTGGTGACTCGCTATTAGTACCCGTCTCTACTGGAAATATATATAATTAAAACCATAATATGTGTAAATTCTACATAGACTCTGTCTTCCATTTATCATAATTGAAAAAATGTTCTTTGGATTGTGAAGAGCTAAACTTACAAGGCAATTCGAGAGGGCAACGCAATTTTATTGAAACTAATTGTTACTGGATCTTATAAACGCTAATTGTCACTGGATCTTATAAACGCTGAGTACATCCCTCTTATCACCGCAGTAGGACACAATCAGTTTCTTACTTTCAAACCCGTACGCAAGGGCGACTGGTTTCCGTCTTTCTCGGGGCGCCCACTCTATGACGCTAGGCATGCCTTTTCCGTCGGGAGCCAGCCTACAGATGCCATTATTCTGCCATGTACTAACGAGCACATGTCCCGGGAGTGTAATGGCCACACCTTTGTAATGACCTCTGGATTGGAGGTTGTCCTCATATTTACCAAGAACCATTCCGCTCATGTCTAACGCCACAACCCCGTGCATGTAGTCAGTCACGAATATCGTATCGGATAACGAGTCCACGGCGATGTATAGGGGGTACTTAAACACAACATGGGGTAGCTTTATACTCTGGAGTACTTTACCCGACGGCTCGATCACCTGCACTTCTTTTTCCGGTGACCAACCGGAAGTGACGTATATCATCGTCTCGTGAAACGTGATCCCGTAGCACTCGGTGTTTAGAACGAGTTTACGTTTTCTTGTCAACGACTCTAGACCGACGTCGAATATCTGAATACATTTCTCGTCAGGTAGAGTTGCTGCTACCTCACCACCGGAAATAGCTGTGACGTCTCTAGGCGCCGAAGTGAGTTCCACCGTCTTCTGTACTGCATAATCATTACCTAGCAACTTGACGCACTTGTTGCTATCGTCTGCTAAAACAGTTCGGTCGTCCGGAAGTACCGCAACACCGGTGATGTAACATGGGAACTTGTCCGATTTCACCCGAACGTTGACGTCCTTCGAAAGTTCAGGTTTACGGAAGGAGGTTGGTAGGGCTGATATTTTCGACGCCATTAGAGTTTTCTGAGGCGTGGATTTTGATGGAACGGCGGCCTCCAAACTAACGTTACCCAACATGCTAACTGACGTAAGAAACGTCTGAATATTCACATCCGGTTCAAAGCGTAGATGCCCTTTATCAGGTGTTTGCTTAAGTGTCTCGTAAACGGCTTTGTATTCATTCACAATATCCTCAACATGTTTGACACATAGGAACATGTCTGGTTCCCTATTGAGAAGAGAGGCATCCAACTGTTTATACACATCCATAAGAACTTGGTCGGCCAAATCAAACGTTTTGATATGACCTGTTACCATATCAAGCTTCTGTTGTAGTATTGTATCTTTGTGTTTGATGGCAGCATCTTCCAACTTATTAATGGCGATGTAAATCAATCTACGGAAGGATTTTAAGGCCGCCATAAAAGTTTGGTCCTGATATTCGACGGCTTTTATGTAGTCCAACTTGGCATTCTTTGCTTCCGTAAATTGCGCCTGGAGCTTTTGGACGATAGATGTAAGATCTTTGGAAAGCCGTACGGCTCTTGCATCAAACGAGGTGTCTGATAGCGGCGTGATGCGTGCGCATGTTTTATGACAGGAAGTGACGCACACATGACAACAGACAAGTTCGTGACTTTCACAATAACTCACAAACTCAGAGTCGTGTTCCTTGCAGCGGTATTTAGATCTCCGTTTGGATGAGTTTGGCGTTCGTCTATCACGCAGGTCCGTGTATGTGTGGTATCGTGTGGCCACTGAGTCGATGTGGGCACTGACGCAAGGCTGACAGAAATGGCCGTGACAATCCTGGCAGTATTTCACGGCAGGCGTGGATGCTTTCCCGGCAAACCGACACGGGTCACAAGTAATGGCCACTGGCTTGCGTCCGGTTCGGCGTGAGGAATTCATGGCGAATTTATGTGAATTTCAACTTTGACAACACCACTTTCTTTTATATGACCTGAAATTGGCTGAAAATCCAAAATATGAAGTCTTTTAAAGTGTTCCTTTTTCTCTTCAGATACTAGTACCATACTTAAAATGAAATAACGTTAACCCCTATAGTGATGGAACGGACAACTTTATTATTCTGAGTATAGTTCCCCGTCAAAATTAAGCAGATGTTTAAGGTTTTGAAAGCAGACGACACACAAACAAAATCTTTTTTTAGTAGAAGAAGAAATAAACATTCTTAGGGTTAACAGAACTAAGAATCATTCACATTTCATCATGACAATACTATATGAAAACAACATTGCAGACATATATAAAGAGATCACATGTTCTGTTCTCTTTTGTAGCAGTGTCATTGTTTTTTATGGAAAATGCTTGGAAATAAGCAAACAGATAAACGACAATAGTCATTCATAAACACAATGCATAGGCAAGTCCAGTTTATGACATACCTAACGTTTTGACGCGAATTAGGTAAATCCCGATGACAATGTCGTCAAACATGAATTGAATCATGCAAACAAAATGTCGCTAGAGTTGCCTTCCTTAGTGGTCGAGAAATAACGTCAAACAGAGTAATACTCAAACCCAATTTTGTTGCAGACATTACACCTTTCAATCCTATTTGTTCATAATTTATATCTCATAAACAGAGGAGAGAAAACACAGTCTTTTCCAGGAACTAACCTTCCTGTGTTTATTTCATCAGAATTCCATTCAATCACTTTATATTTCCGCTTCGTATATACGTACATATATAACCATTATAAGTGAACTTTTTTGCGAATAATATGTGCATGTCCTAGTTTAATAATCATGTGGATTTGTTAATTATGGAATACAGTAAGGGCCGCTAGCTACGTGTGGATAGGTCTAGAAAAGACATAAAACAATACAATACAGATAACACAGAATAACGACAATATGGTGGTGTAATACGATAAAGATAACGCGCCAGTATGATAGTATGTTAACGTAGAAGTACGATTACAATACCGCTATAGTACGACAACGTTAATGCGACAGTACGACAACGTGAACGCGACAGTACGATAACATCAACACTACAGTACGATAACATTAACACTACAGTACGACAACATTAATGCGACAATACGACAACATTAACACGCCAGTACGATAACATTAACACCACAGTACGACAACATTAACACTACAGTTCGGTAACATTAATATGACATTACGATAACATTAACACTACAGTACGATAACATTAATATGACAGTATGATACCATTAACACGACAGTACGATAACTTGAACACAACAGTATGATAACACTAACACGACAGTACGATAAAGTGAACGCGACAGTACGATAACATTAACGTGACGGTACGATAATAATACCGCTTTAGTACGATAACGATACTGCCCAACATAGCGATAACTCGACATCACGATTGTGATCACGAGACATTACGATAATAATACCGCGTCAGTTCGATAACGATACTGCGACACATAGCGATAACTCGACATCACGATTGTGATCGGAAGACATTACGATAATAATACCGCGTCAGTTCGATAACGATACTGCGACACATAGCGATAACTCGACATCACGATTGTGATCGGAAGACATTACGATAATAATACCGCGTCAGTTCGTTAACGATACTGCAACACATAGCGATAACTCAACATCACGATTGTGATCACAAGACATTACGATAATAATACCGCGTCAGTTCGATAACGATACTGCGACACATAGCGATAACTCGACATCACGATTGTGATAACTAGACAGTATGATAGCGATAACATGACAGTGCGATAACGTTATCACTACAGTACAATCACGCTAACGTGGTAGTAAGATAATGAAAACTCTACTGCACAATTATGATAACGTGATAGTACGATAATGATTATATGACAGTACGATAACGTTAACACGACAGTAGAATATGTAAACGCCACAGTACTATTACGTTACACGGCAGTATGATAATGTTAACGTTTGGTTATAGTAATGTTAATGCTACATTACGATAATGGTAACACGGTTATAAGATAACGTTAACGCGACAGTACGGTAATTATAACACCATTTTACGATTACGATGCCGCGATATATTTTGCATTATCATCATCGTACTATCTTTCTCGTCATATAGGTTGTCGTTCATGTATTAACCGGCAATAGGCGATGACCCTTATTGCGTACCGTAGTTATCTTATTCGTACACCCATTTACCAACAAAACAATGTCGACGAAACGTCGGCAACATAATGCTGTTTAACGGCAGTATAGTGACATGATTCTAGCAAGTTAATCTTCACACTTTGTTTTCGACTTTCTAATTACATAACTTTCATCACACTTGAGATTTCGTCTTACTTGTGTTTAAGGCTGGGCCTTTTGTATTGATTATCATTATGTTGACCGCTACAAGTTGTGGAATAGAAGGGTTTATCTACTTCGGCTGTCGAACGTATATAACTTATTGTTTGAGGTTAAACGCTTTAGTGAATAAGTTAAAAGTCAATTTCTTTTTGTCTTACACTTTGTCGCTTTAAAACCAGACAATCGTATCACCTTTATCAATGAGTAGGGAAAGAAGCTTTTAAGGATTTAACAATTGAGCGAGCAATTATTGCATATACATTATTCTAAGATTGATTAGTTTGTTTTCTTCTATTTATATAACAGAACAAAGCATGGCATAGATTATCAAGTACAAGTATATGTATATCGTCACGATAAACTAAAGTTGTACAAATTAGTTAAAGCAAGTTTTGCTCGGGTATGTTAAAGAGCATATGAGAATGAGACTTTTGAAGGCATGAAATCAAAGAATGGTGAAATAACCGAATATAATCAGTCAACTGGCTTTGGTTGGATATGGGCCGTTTAAGATTTTGACTGACGATCAGATGTGTGTGAGTTTTCGGGGTGGTTTATTGGCGGGCGGACAGACAGTCAATCACAGACAGATAGACACACACACACACACATATATAGAGACATGAATAAATATAGATATAGATAATGACACAGAACTTAGAGCTCTGAATATCTTATTGCTACAAAAAGGCCTCCGACCCAAAATACATATCATAAAGACTTCACGTCCAATAGCAAGCATTGTTATTTCCATGCTTAAATATACAGCTGTGGGTATGAATTTTAAGTAATCAACACCTTTCACCTCGCACGATTTTCTTTTTTCTTTTGAGAAATGCCCTTTTTTTAGAATGCCCTTTCAGTTATTTCCAGCTGTTTGAGAAGGGCTTTCAAACCTCAAAATCATTCTGTCACAATGTTCTGTATTGGACAGGAAATGGAAGACCCAAGCAAAAGCAACAGAAAGACGTAACATCGTACCATCTTTATTAGGCCTACCGCAAACGGACTTGTGGCTTACATCATTCACGAGTCTGCATCCAATTTGGAAACGGAAATTGATTACACGATTATCGACTGGATGCTTTAAGTAGTGTTTGAAGACGGTCGACTCATTAAACGAGGCATTAATTAAAGTAAGCCAGCACTAATCGGGAATTTGCGAAGACATTATGGCAACACTTCAACGCACTCATTAGATTTTCTTCACTTTAAACCAATCTCTATTGCTCTAGTAAAACACATGTGCCAAATAACGTTGTAATCCTAATTTGTGTAGATGGGATGAAGACTTCCTTTTATTCTGTCTGTAATCATCGTCAGATCGTTAGCCAAACTGCAGATGGGCTTTGGTGGATACGAAACTGATGTCCCCGAATAGAGCATGTCATTCGCATACATATAGACTCTACCGAAACGTTTTCCCAATTACAGTATAACATTCGCATTTAAATATATTATCTAAAACCCTTTTTCTTTAATAGAGCATGACATTCGCACATATATAGACTCTACAAATACCTTTTTCCCGAGTACAGTATAACATTCGTGCATATATATCACCCAAGAACTTTCTTTCTTTAAATAAGCATGCCATTCGCACATATATATATACAAAACCCTTTCTCCCGAATACAGTATAAACTTCGCACATATAAACTATCTGATATGTTTTTTTCTTTAATAAGACGTGTAATCGGGACTTGGACGCAAGGCTGCCTCAATCCTTTTAGTTTTTAGCAATGGAACACTCTAGTTTTAAATACATAAGGCTTTAAATACATGTGTGTGTTGATAGAGTTAAGAATTTATCTACAACATAACGAATTGTATTTGTTATCTAAAGTGACATGTTAAGAGGGCCCAAGACATGATTGTCTACTGTATTTTGTTTTCTGCAAGGTACTAAATATACTTTTAAATTCTAACCATCTACAGTAACTTTAAAGTGAGTCATTCTTTAGTATAACGTCTCTTAACCCTTTCCCAAACAACAAATTTTGGACCGTCCCAAATTGAAAGAGTTTGCGTACGACATTTCAAAATGTGATGAAATGGAAAAATATTCTTCGGATAGAGCAGAAAACATTGTGGGAAAAGGAGAAATTGCTCGTTATGTTTTCTTAAGTCGTCTGCTATAAAGTGGACAAATGTCGTTATTGTGTTGGAAAGGGTTAAGAAACCTGTCTGAATTGCTGACACTAACAGTATTATCGCTGTACATTTCTTCATTTCACATTAGCGCATTTTTTGAAACCATGGATACAACCGATTTCTCAGTTCGACGATATTGATTTGAATGTTAAAGTGAATTGAGTTCGTCAATTCACCCTTTTTGACCTTTTTGACCTTTTAATACCGTGTTTGTATTGTTGTTTGGTGAATAATCAAAAGTGATTTTGAAAACATAATTGATTCAGGAAACGTCAATTTATCTAAGTATGTACAGCTTTATGCGGTAGTATCGAAAGCGATGTCACGCTTTTTGTTTAAAGATACATGTTGATTCACTTTATACACACATAAAAGAATTTAAAACGGTCAGATTTTGCCTCCAATGAATATTCTTCAAGACAAATGACATAACAATACTGTTGTTGTGAAGTTTTAAAGACATTGATTTTTAAGTTATGTTTAGCTTTCCTATCCTAGATTCATCATCGCTAGACTTGGCGCTTAAGCGTCTTACCGAAGGACACTCCAATGAAACTATAGGTAACTATCGGGCACGAACCTGGGACCCCTGTGTTCTTAGACTGTCATCCTCACCAGTAGGCCAAGCAAAGCCTAACCCCTGTGAATTGAGGAAGATTAGGCTCTGTAAATGTTCCTATTGCTCGGGCAACGTTGAATAACTTTTAATAGTAGTATTAGAATCATTTATAATTTCCTCATATCTGTACACACGCTCTTTTAACCCTTTACCAAGTTTTCGACAGTCCCAAATTGGAAGAGTTAGCAGACGACATTTCAAAATGTGATTCAAATCGAAAAACAATCTTCTGATAGGGCAGAAAATATTGTGAGAATAGGAGAAATTGCTCATTAAGAGCAAATTCTCCTTTTTCCACAATGTTTTCAAGAGTCGTCTTCAAAAAAGTGATCAAATGTCGTTATTGTTTGGTAAAGGGTTAAAATGCATTGAGCGATGGATGACCTTGGAGTTCGACAATAACTTTATATCGCATGATCGACTATCGTAGACGACTTTTCTTCGAGATACAGGACAACTCTATTTTACCGGATTAGCTATGTCATTTTGTCTTGACATTTACGCCAGCCGTCAAGAGCAATCGAATAATCACCCACTAAAGAACAGTAATCCGGTTACCACCCTTTCTTCAAACAAACTCGTCCCTAACTTACATGTAATTACTCCGGTTGATTTAATTAGCCACTGCGGCAAAAGAGAAATTGCTCATAACGAGTAAATCCTCATTTTGTCACAGTGCTTTATCTTCGGAATTTCCCATTGAATGTTTCACAATCAATCTAAAGTTAAAACTGTTATTTGATTGTAATTTATGGACTAAACACTAAAGCTAATATAAAGGCGAAGATTAAGGCAGCGTTTTCCTTTCGTTTTATGTTATTGTTGTTCGCCTTTTCACTGAGCATCTTTTGTTAGATGTTTTCAAGTCTAATGTTTCGGATTGGATTACAACAGGCTTTAGTTGACCAATGACCAGTGTCGCGCACCTAGAGACCCATTCAACGATCGATTTACAGGTATGTCGAGCAATTGGTAAAGGTGGAGTAACTAAAGTCAACGAAGGATTGTTCTCCCGAATAAAAGCAATCATCGTTCGGCTTAATCCTTTACCAAACACCAAAATTTCGACTATCTCAAATTGAAAAAGTTTGCAGGCGATGTTTAAAATTGTGACGAAATTGAAAAATAATCTTCTGATAGGGCAGAAAATATTGTGGAAAAAGGATAAATTGCCCGGTAATTTCTCCTTTTTCCACAACGTTTTCCAGAGTCGTCCGCAACAAACTGGTCGAATGTCGTTATTGTTTGGTAATTGGTTAATCACCGTACCGGGACATAGCATATCATCACATAAGATGGGTTTTATTTCGAAAGCACTTTTCACGTAAAAATCTGATGGCATCTGTTTGGATTAAGGTAACAGCGCAATGATGCATTAATCTTGTTGAAAAAAGAAGCCGCAATCAAAACCCTGACAGACGGACGGACAAAACTGTAAAAAAGTATTTTTGTTAACCCTTAGAATGCTGGGTAATTTCATAAAAATGGATTTTTGTGAAGTCCGCTATCCGAAACATTAAACATTTTCTTAATATTGAGGAAATATACTCATAGTAGCAAATAGGTTAGATCACAGGCCAACAGCCAATTTACTTGGCGGTTGGCCTGGATCTTATCTATTTGCATAAGCATGAAGTCGGGTTAAGCACTATTAGTGTTAATGAGTTACATATGCACTTTTTATGTACAGCCGTGTCTTTCAGCGACAAAGAACCTGCAAGCCGATCCCATGCGAGTTTTCCGTGCCTTATTCCAACTTTTATGTCCAGGCACCCTGCAGAGATTCCATTACTATTTAACGACGCTGATGTCCGTCGAGGTACTTTAATTATTCAACAGACGTTTTCTTCTCTCAGGTATGCTATGAGTGTTGTATCTTTTGCTTACTCTTTAGCGAAATGTGGCATTTAGGTTGGTTCTGCTCCACATGCTTACACATGTAGTCGAAATATGGAGATATAATTTGGGTTATTCCATCGGTTTACAGTTCCATGACGTCAAGTGGGATCAAAACTTAATCTGCTTCAAATGGAGAAAAAAAACAATATCAAACTTAAGTGTCAAATTGTATTATTTTTCTGAAGGAGTTAACTTGTTTTATGTATACATGCAAATATATGTACTTGCTGTTATTGTTAAATGATTGTATGGCTAGAAACTGTAAGGTTTGAGTTAATAGCATTATATGTCAATCTATCTATCTCACTCGACGTCGCTCTTTTCAATTTGAATGTTATTTTTGATATAACCCTTATTGTATGTTATGTACTTGGGTTTAACTAGATTTCTTCTGTTGTGTTCTGTTTTATAGCTAGTACATGTTTAATCTACGATATATATTGCAATTGTTTTACGCTTATGGCCAACCGTTTCGCTTCTCATACAAGGCAGGTGATTATCAGTTGGGAAGCTTTTCAATAAACTCAGCTGTATAGAAAAATATATTAGGATAATGAGAACGCTCAGCCAATTGGCTGACCAAAGTATGAAAGATCCTGTGTCATAGCCAACAAGGTTGCAAGGTTGCAACCCTTTTCATTTTCTCTTTTATTTTGGATTTTTTTTTTCTTTTATTCAGTTATCATGTACAGACAGAGTAAAAACAAATGTAAACAGAAATATTGATAGTATTATGTGTTTACATGTTGGCATTACATATTAACTAATTTGATAAATCCATTAATCTTTGTCACAAAAAGCCGGTTTCATCTGAAACACACAATGCCTGGGTTGTCTTCTGGTACAATCTGCTTGTGATTAAGATGAATTCTAAAGATTATCATACTTTTACGACCTTAATAAGATAGATGACGATAATGAACACACTTAGCCAATATACTGAACTTGCTATGAAAAGATGTTTTTTGGGATGTGTAAGACACATGTAAGACAGTCAGCAATACTGTAATGTTGCAACTTAAAGCTATACCTACCACTCCTATTTCGGCAAATAACTTGCCAATAAATGGTTTGTTCCCGTTTACCCCACATTCAGAATATGGAATTTAACGTTTTAATCTATAATACATATACCAAACTTTGACACGCCTTCACCAAAAGCCGATGGATATCATTGTTACTAAAGGAGAAATTGGTTATGGCAAACAAGTCCTCCTTTGGTCACAATAGTTTTTAAGCGGTATCGTAACGATATATTTCATTTATAAATGTTTTGCCGTTTATGGTTGCTTTTAATTTGGACCAGTCACAATTTTGTATAATGGACAATGGTTTGTGAGATGATAACTCATTAATACTGGTATCTTATTAAATGACATGATTATAGTTCTCACACTTTAAACTAACATCAACCCTTAAAATCCATTTAACCTACCCATGCGATATTGACGCCACATTTTTGCGTCTTGCAGCAGACGTCTTTCCAAAAGCATTGTGGAAAATTATGAAATTGTTTGTCACAAGCACTTTCTTCTTTTGCCACAATGCTTTTCAATCTATTCACATATCACTACAGCAGAAATTAAAGGCGTTTCACAATGGGACAATCGGGAAACATGCGCAAGATGTATATATCAGTCAAACCTGTTGAATGGGACCACCTTTAAACCATTCTAAAAGCATCCTGGTACATACTGCAAGTCACAGAGAAAGCCCCAACGGTGTTCAACTTAAGTATATTAAGTTTTCTTATGCACAAGACATGGTCTTACCGCTTGCAATCACTTAAGACAACAGAATAGGCACGTGGACAAATGGGATTGCCACCGTACCGCTGGTGTATATTAGAACTAAATGTATAGTATATGATATCGTCTAGAATAAAAGCGCTGATAGCGCTGATAACGCTGAAGGACTAAGGTGCGTTTGAAGCAAGATGATTGAGGATACATTTGAAAATATCTTTGGGCAACATCTCGAGGAAAACAGCTGCTTCTTTTACCACCATTACTATAATCATTATTTCTGTGAACAGAGACTGAACGATAGTTTATTTTTCGAACATCTGGACATTTTACGATTTCTCATGAGGAAACACTTATTATGATATAAAGCAAAACAAAGCGAGTAAATCCGGACTACATTCCTTGTTCCAAGAAGGTATTAGTCCGCACAGTTACGGTGGATGCTTAATGAGTAATTGGGGTCAGACCGCTGTTTGTGTATCCCCTCAAAATGTGGTATGCTGACGCACCCTTAGTCCAAAAAGAGATATTAACACAAACAAACAATACCAGTAGGTATCCTTTGTTAATAGCATAACATAAATTGTATTGGTATGAAACAACCGACAAAGCCGTTCTATACGTTGGTAGAGATGGATGAGATCTATACACAAGTATCGAACCAGATCAGAGCTTTGCGACCCGTTTCTATCGGTACGGCTAATTAGGAACTTAACCTTCTACCAAACGGCAAAATCTCGACTGTTCCAAATTAAAGGAGTTTGCTGACGACATTGTAAAATGTGATGAAATTGAAAAATGATCTTCTGCTGGTGCATTAACAGTGTGGGAAAATGAGAAATTCCTCGATAAGAACACTTTCTCCTTTTCCCAAAATGTTTTCCAGAGTCGTCTACAGCGTACTGGTCAAATGGTGTTATTGTTTGGTAATGGGTAAAGTGTTAGCCCAAATGCTGCAAGACCTACTTTCGTTTAACAAGGAGAATTCCTTCATTTCGTTTATGTAAGAAGATGTCGTGAGGCAAGACATTACTCGAGTCTGTTGTCTTTGAACCGCCTAGTTAATGACATTCAAATCGATTACGCAATATGCACGCCTTATTCAATTTTAATGCAGCGACGCCCTGGTCGATCGTTTTTAACGGTGCTCTCTAAACTTCACGCGTCTTCACATTCGGAACAACTCGGTCATTTCTTTTAATAATCTCGGAGGTAATTGTGAGCCATTTTGAAAGTAGTCCGGCAACATGGCGGCGACGAAGGGCATGTTTGTTTGCAATCATGTCTCCTCGGCAATCCCCGACAGAGTAGATACGATTGAGAAAATACGAAACACAGATGTGTTGATATGAAATACTTTATTGTATTGTTTTTAATTTATGGTGATTGTCAAAATGATATGTTAATATGTAAGCAACAACTTGTATAAGTTACGCTAATAAACTTTTGAACTTTTGAACTTTTTCATTATCTTTAAGGTAAAATAAAATTCAACAATCAATGGTGACATTTAACCAATTAATGTGTACTTTTATATGCATTTAGTCCATGTGTGTAATGTTGTAATCAAGTGTTTTATCCGGCGAAAAACAGCCGAATTTCCCCAGGATTTCTGGTGTAATCATGAACTACCTCAATCTGAACACATCGGGTTTATCCAATGAAAACACCTCTGAAATAATAGGGATGACGCCATATTGGTTCCCGCGGAAATGACGTCACTTTACTTTCGTTGTTAAAAATAGATCTTAAATGTGAAATCGTAAAAGTCGTTTAATTTGATTAATGAAACAATTTTATATGTCACAACTTATAATTTCGCTATTTTGTATGAGTTACCGATAAAAAATGATTAAAAAAGATATCCAACACTTCCATATACATTGAACTACTTAACGTGCACGCTTAGAAAAGGTGTTAATTGGCGGATGCCGATTTACCCGAAAAATTGTAACCCTACACTTATATCCGAGGTGTATTTCACAGCTCACGGAAATACCCGAGTAGTTCCGATTGGAACTACCTAAGGGGTATATCTACCGGCTTGTACCGGGGATTGTCGAGTAAAAACCATTGGTGTCCTCATACAGCATCTTTGATTAGTAGGTGATCCCCATGAATATTCACCAAACACGCTTACCTATCGGCAACCCTCTCGTTAAGTCGATCGTCTTTAACCCATTTTCAATGGTTACTCATATTGCGAAATACATTATTATTCATTTGTTATCCAAATGCCGTCGTTCTTGAATGCACTGTAGCACCATCTACAATCCTTTTAGACGAATTCTCACGCAATACAATGTATCATTCGTTATACAAAGTTAAAGTGTTGCCCTGTATCGCTCTGGACAATAATTGACCTCTTGATGTATCCCCGAATTGCGTGCTTGAACATTATACATGTATATCCATTTGTTATAGTTCTTCAATTGATATACTGGGCAATGACGATCATCATGGATTAACTACTCGAGAAATCCTTATAGAACATGCTTGGTCTGGACCCATAGAATTGTCCTGGAAATTTATCTATTCTTTTCTCGATGGATCCGCATTTTACATGTAGGATATATACCAGTATTTATCCATTTCTCAAATGATCCATGTAATTTGATTGTTCTTGACAACTATCTGATTTTGTCTCGATTGATCCACAAATAGCATGTTGGATACAGACTATCATTTATTCGTTTCTCGATTGATCCATGTAATTTGATGGTTCTTGACAACTATCTATTCTTGTCTCGGTTGATACACAAATAGCATGTTTGATACAGACTATCATTTATTCGTTTCTCGATTGATCCATGTAATTTGATGGTTCTTGACAACTATCTATTCTTGTCTCTGTTTATCCACGCATAGCATGTTGGATACAGACTATTATTTATTCATTTTTCGGTTGATCCCTATGTAATTTGATGGTCGTGGGCAATCATCCATTCGTTTCTGGATAAATCCATATATAATTTGTAGGAAACAGACCGTTATTAATCCATTTCTCGCTTTATTATCATGAAAAATGATGGTTTGGACAATCACCTATTCTTTTCTCGATGAATCCACATCTAACATGTAGAAAACAGACCATCATTTATGAACTTCTCGATAGCTCTTTATAAAAGATGATGGTTCTTGACAAGTATCTATTCTTTTCTAGATTATCACATACATGTTGATACAGACATCATTAATCCATTTCTCGTTGATCCATGTAATTTGATGGTTTTGACAACATCTATTCTTTTCTCGATGAATCCACATCTAACATGTAGAAAACAGACCATCATTTATTCGTTTCTCGATTGATCCATGTAATTTGATGGTTCTTGACAACTATCTATTCTTGTCTCGGTTTATCCACACATAGCATGTTGGATACAGACTATTATTTATTCATTTTTCGGTTGATCCCTATGTAACTTGATGGTCGTGGGCAATCATCCATTCGTTTCTAGATAAATCCATATATAATTTGTAGGAAACAGACCGTTATTAATCCATTTCTCGCTTTATTATCATGAAAAATGATGGTTTGGACAATCACCTATTCTTTTCTCGATGAATCCACATCTAACATGTAGAAAACAGACCATCATTTATGAACTTCTCGATAGCTCTTTATAAAAGATGATGGTTCTTGACAAGTATCTATTCTTTTCTAGATGAATTCACAACATGTAAGATACAAACCATCATTAATCCATTTCTCGTTGAATCCTTGTGTAATTTGATGGCCCGGGACAATCATCTATTCTTTTTCTCGATTGATCCACATTTAACATTTAGTGTAAAGACCATCATTTATCCATTTCTCGGTTGATCCACATACGACATGTAGTGTAAAGACCATTACTTATCCATTTCTCGTTTGATCCACATTCACCATGACGTGTAAAAACCATAACTTGTCCATTTCTCGGTTGATCCACATACAACAGGACGTGTAAAGACCATTACTTATCCATTTCTCGTTTGATCCACATTCACCATGACGTGTAAAGACCATAACTTGTCCATTTCTCGGTTGATCCACATACAACATGACGTGTAAAGACCATAACTTATCCATTTCTCGGTTGATCCACATACAACATGACGTGTAAAGACCATTACTTATCCATTTCTCGGTTGATCCACATACAACATGACGTGTAAAGACCATTACTTATCCATTACTCGGTTGATCCACATACAACATGACGTGTAAAGACCATAACTTGTCCATTACTCGGTTGATCCACATACAACATGACGTGTAAAGACCATTACTTATCCATTTCTCGGTTGATCCACATACAACATGACGTGTAAAGACCATTACTTATCCATTACTCGGTTGATCCACATACACCATGACGTGTAAAGACCATTACTTGTCCATTTCTCGGTTGATCCACATACAACATGACGTGTAAAGACCATAACTTGTCCATTACTCGGTTGATCCACATACAACATGACGTGTAAAGACCATTACTTATCCATTTCTCGGTTGATCCACATACAACATGACGTGTAAAGACCATTACTTATCCATCACTCGGTTGATCCACATACAACATGACGTGTAAAGACCATAACTTGTCCATTTCTCGGTTGATCCACATTTAACATGTAGCGTAAAGACCATTACTTATCCATTTCTCGGTTGATCCACATACAACATGACGTGTAAAGACCATTACTTATCCATTACTCGGTTGATCCACATACACCATGACGTGTAAAGACCATTACTTGTCCATTTCTCGGTTGATCCACATACAACATGACGTGTAAAGACCATAACTTGTCCATTACTCGGTTGATCCACTTACAACATGACGTGTAAAGACCATTACTTATCCATTTCTCGGTTGATCCACATACAACATGACGTGTAAAGACCATTGCTTATCCATTACTCGGTTGATCCACATACAACATGACGTGTAAAGACCATAACTTGTCCATTACTCGGTTGATCCACATACAACATGACGTGTAAAGACCATTACTTATCCATTTCTCGGTTGATCCACATACAACATGACGTGTAAAGACCATTACTTATCCATTTCTCGGTTGATCCACATACAACATGACGTGTAAAGACCATTACTTATCCATTTCTCGTTTGATCCACATTCACCATGACGTGTAATGACCATAACTTGTCCATTACTCGGTTGATCCACATACAACATGACGTGTAAAGACCATTACTTATCCATTTCTCGGTTGATCCACATACAACATGACGTGTAAAGACCATTACTTATCCATTTCTCGGTTGATCCACATACAACATGACGTGTAAAGACCATTACTTATCCATTACTCGGTTGATCCACATACAACATGACGTGTAAAGACCATAACTTGTCCATTACTCGGTTGATCCACATACAACATGACGTGTAAAGACCATTACTTATCCATTTCTCGGTTGATCCACATACAACATGACGTGTAAAGACCATTACTTATCCATTTCTCGGTTGATCCACATACAACATGACGTGTAAAGACCATTACTTATCCATTTCTCGTTTGATCCACATTCACCATGACGTGTAATGACCATAACTTGTCCATTACTCGGTTGATCCACATACAACATGACGTGTAAAGACCATTACTTATCCATTTCTCGGTTGATCCACATACAACATGACGTGTAAAGACCATTACTTATCAATTTCTCGTTTGATCCACATTCACCATGACGTGTAAAGACCATAACTTGTCCATTACTCGGTTGATCCACATACAACATGACGTGTAAAGACCATAACTTATCCATTTCTCGGTTGATCCACATACAACATGACGTGTAAAGACCATAACTTGTCCATTTCTCGGTTGATCCACATACAACATGACGTGTAAAGACCATTACTTATCCATTTCTCGGTTGATCCACATTCACCATGACGTGTAAAAACCATAACTTGTCCATTTCTCGGTTGATCCACATACAACATGACGTGTAAAGACCATTACTTATCCATTTCTCGGTTGATCCACATACAACATGACGTGTAAAGACCATTACTTATCCATCACTCGGTTGATCCACATACAACATGACGTGTAAAGACCATAACTTGTCCATTTCTCGGTTGATCCACATACAACATGACGTGTAAAGACCATTACTTATCCATTTCTCGGTTGACCCACATACAACATGACGTGTAAAGACCATTACTTATCCATTTCTCGGTTGATCAACATACAACATGACGTGAAAAGACCATTACTTATCCATTTCTCGGTTGATCCACATACAACATGACGTGTAAAGACCATTACTTGTCCATTTCTCGGTTGATCCACATACAACATGACGTGTAAAGACCATTACTTATCCATTTCTCGGTTGATCCACATTTAACATGTAGCGTAAAGACCATTACTTATCCATTTCTCGGTTGATCCTCGTGTAACGTAATTGTCCTGACTATCTCTGTATCGTTTCTCGATGGAACCTCATCAAACATGCTCGGTTTTCATCATTATAAATCAATTTCTGGATGAATCCACAAATAACATGCTTGATCTAGACCATCCTTTATCTATTTCTATATGGATTCTTATATTAATGTTGAATTTGGAGCCAACGTTTTCTCCAGACAAAAAGCAGAGACGAATTCAAACATGTAGTTAGAGGGGAAAGCTACATTTACAATAACAAAAAAATATGATTTGCAATGTCTAAAATAAAAGTGAATCAAGCCTAATTGGTTTGCCCCACATTGTATATAGACAGCGTCTGGTTCATATGCCATCCAATTAAACAGTAGCTTACAGACGCTTACATCTGCGCTTATGAGATCAAACATGTGAGTGGGAAATTGATATTTTAGGGTTTGAACATAGTGTTCCAAGATCGGCTATCCAGAGAGCGAATTACGGGCAACTTCTGTTGGTAATCAACACATTATATATTGCCTTATGCTTTGCATGTCATTATTCTTCCCTCGTATGGTTATATGTAGCTATTAGTCTCAAACGTGACGATGAAGGATCTTTACAACCTTGATACTGCTTTATCATTGAGACGCGGTAAAACAAACAAGGGTTCTCACTAACAACAATCCCACGTCATCCCTGGCGTAATATACAGGTCACATTGTTTCAAATATTAAGCAATTTGTAAAGAAACCACGGGTTCGAATACCTAAACATTCACAATGATGATTTACATTCATTTCTTCTTATTTCTGTACTCTTCTGCACTAATCTCAAATGTAACGTCCGTCAAGACTTTTCTGTTCTTTTGCGCTAATCTTCTTTATATCTTTCAAATGCCTTATATTTTCTCAACATTGCTGTAAGTTTATGATTTGTGAATACGTATGGTCTGTTAATAAAAAAATATAATATTGTCATGATCATTGTTGTAACTAAGTTTTAAAACTTGTATCTCAACCCATTTGCTAATCAAAATGTGTACTAAATTTTTTATATCAAGACTATATTTATGTTGGGAAATAAAATATGTTAAATAGTCTTCCTCAGTAACGGGATAGACATGGTTTAAAAGACAATATGAATGCAATCCGAATAAAGACATATAATGAATCTCCGACAGCTGTCTGTACCAATGACAAACTACAAAGACGGTCATAATACGTAGGCAGAAGGGCTAATGCCATTCATTTGTACAATCACTCCATCTTAAACCATCGACGTTATATCAGAACAGTCCAGTTAAAAAGGTCAGTATTTCTCCGTTGCGTTATTTCACGTTACATTGGCTAACGTATTTGGCACTAACTGCATAGACACGAGTCATCGATAGACAAGCTTTACGTATATACGACGAGGTAACTATTTATGAATATCAACATCGAACACAATAGCTCCAGCCAAACGTGATGATTGAGAAAAGAAATGTTCATAAATGTTCATAAAATATGTGATATTCACAGACAAGTAAAATAAAATTCAGATTCTGTCATCCTTGCTTTAATTTATTTCAATTATTTCGCAGAACGGAAATAAAAGGTTATTTTACAATAATATAACGTTTTACAAAACCTGCAATATATAAATGTACGTTATCTTCACTACATGGCTGTCAAAGGGTAAGAAAAGTTTATCAATAACATAGTTTTCTGTAATTTAATAAGTCGTTAATGTCATTTTGTTCGTTGAAGACATCTTATTAAAAATCATTAAGATCTCAATATGAGAGAAAGTCATTTAAGAAATATATCCGTTTGTCGCCGTCAATTTTTAAGATTTCTGCATCACATGCGTCTAAGCCAGGTCTCATAAGGGAAATGGATTAAATGCAATCAAACGGTAAAATGCATTTCACCTATTCCCTCGACAATCATGTTACTCTCTCTTCGATTGATTTAACGGACCTTTGACTGCTGGGTACCGTTTATTGAATATATTTATGCTAAAACCTTGCGGTAGTTCAATACACCATTCCGTTATATTTCAATATTGAGATAAGGACTATTACAAAGTGACACATCATTGGAATCATCTCTCCGAGACGCTCCCAATGATGTGTCACATTACATTGTCCGTACGATAAATAATAGTATGGGCCTGAGGACAGAATTATTGAAATAAACATTTGTATTTGTATTGTTATACACTGATGTAGGATAGTATCCATGTAAATTCCCATAAGTCGTTTAGTAAAACAGTACAATGGGTACTGTTTTGCTTAACAGTTTACGCTTAATATTTGCGTAAGTCTTAAACAACAATTCTTCTTATTTCAATATTTAGCAAAGCAATACTGCAAAGTAACACATCATCGGAATAGTCTCTCCGAGACGCTTCCAATGACATGTCACATTGCAATTTTGTGTTTTCGTTTAAGATACTATACATGTTTACCAGTTTTGACTTGCGCAAGTATATTCCGTTAATCGTTTAGTAAAACGTTACCCTGGTGTATAAAAGACATACATTTAATGTTATGATCGGTGCAAAACTCTTATTGGTATGTATGTCCTGCAAACTATCGGTTCTGGGACAAACGTTAAGGTCATGTGTGGTGATACAGACCCAGAAGCAATAAATAAAGATTAGCATTGACGGTCGGTTATCCGCAATGTTTAACAAGTAGGTTGTAAAGATCGTACCTCTTAACATCTGCAATGATTAGCCAGGCGGGATGAATAAACAGATGTAACGAAATATAGAGATTTATCATATTACTCCAGTCTTCAGTAGGTTGTATTTACAAAAGTAGCTCTTGTAACATAGGACTTCAGTGGGTCTGCTCGAAAAGCGCATTTAATGCTTAATTGTATGTTTTAAAACTAATGTGTGCTTTTATTACGAGGATAAGAAAGAGGGGTGTGGGGTATGCAGGATTATTTGTTTGAATGAAATATTGTGGGACACAGAAGTTACGTAGTGACATGCTACTTTCCTTCTTTGTAATGGGTTATTAGCCCATTTCGTTGAGAACTGCCTCCACGTCTCAACGTATCTATCTATCTAATTTTCCATATAGAACTACTCATTCTGATATGGTCTTATCAAGAAATGTTAAGTCACTGATGTAGACATTAACCATGTTTCAACATTTCGACTTTATAAACTAAAACCAGAGTACCGTTCTTCTAAACATTTTATGCTAAAGAGTTGCGTAAGTTCAAATCAACAGTCTTTCTTATTTCAATATTTGGCAGAAGAATATTGCAAAGTAACATATCATTGGAATTGTCTCTCCGAGACGCTTCCAATGACATGTCACATTGCACTATTGTAATAATTATTCAATGTACGATCCATGTTTATCAGTTTTGACTTACACAAATAGTTTCCTTTAATTATTAGTAAAACGGTACCCCGTTTCTTGAAATTGAAAATAACAGAATGTGGATCGATTATCATCTCTGTTGTCACGTGACTTCGCATTCGAAAGACAGATCACACCATGGCAACGTGACCGGAAGCATGTCAACTTCCTGTTTTTCCGTACGGTTATCTCTAAATGCGGAAGAATTTCCCGCGGGAAAATGGCCGCCTAATCATGTGACCCCGTAACAACACCAAATTACCACTAACCCGGTCAATATGTCAGCCAATAGACCGTGATTGGTCCCCAGAGCTTTCAGAAGAGGTTAGACTGTCTCTATCGAACAGAGAGAGGTGGTCCAGTTTGATAGGGTAAAATATCATCTCAAACAACCGCATTACGGTATTAAGACGCTTTAACCCATTACCAAACATTAACAAAAATTTGATCGGTTTGATGCAGACGACTCTGGAAAACCATGTGGGAAAAGTAGAAATTGCTTGTGTCGAGCAATTTTTCCTTTTCCCACATGTTTGTTTTGTCTTAACAGAAGATTATTTTCCAATTGCATCACCTTTTGAAATGTCGTTTGCAAACTATTTTGATTTGAGACTGTCGAAAATTTGGCGTTTGGTAAAGGGTCATGGCTTATAAAGCAGAATATGTGCGATCCTTTGTAATAGAAATAGAAATAGAAAAAGGACGCCAAAATAATATTCCCAGAAATGAGAGAATATTTAGAAATTGTAATTCTAGTCAAATAGAAAATGAATTGCACTTTTTATTAATTTGTCCAAAGCATACAAATTTAAGATCAAAATATATAAAGACGTATTATCATACATGGCCAAATATGCATGAATTTGTCTATTTATTATCAAATCCTTCAAAGGAAACTATTTTTAATCTGTCAAAGTATATATATTATGCTCAACGCAATCGAAATTGAATGACACCTTTAAATGAATGAAAAGCTCTTCTGTAAATCCATGTCTTTGTTAAAATATTTGTTAAAATTGCTATATAACATGTTATGTTAATAATGCAATAAAATATTATGTATGTAATAGAGGAGGCTTTTTCGAGCGGTGCCCATATGTTTTCTGATATCTTTGTAAGATAGTATTGAATTGCCTATTTGTTTCGAAACAAATGTCCAATTAGGTATTCGGGTTGAAATGTAAAGCGTGTCGTTATGACATGGTTCTACATTAGTCATAGTGTTAGCATACAGCAATTTATAGGATTGAGTGACCATTTAACCCTTTTTCAAACAACACATTTTCGACTGTCCCAAATTGAAAGAGTTTGCAGACGACATTTCAAAATATGATGAAATTTGAAAATAATCTTCTGATAGGCCAGAAAACCTTGAAGGAAAAGGAAAAATTGCTCGTGACGAGCAATTTCTCCTTTTCGCACAATGTTTTCTAAAGTCTTCTGCAGCTAAGTGGTCAAATGTCGTTATTGTTTGGGAAAAGGTTAAGAGAGAAATTCTTTGCCTTACATGACGAAATACGACGTCCTCAATCAACGGTCATTTTCCAATAGTTCTACTATGTACGAATAAACCCTTTTACATTCTGACCATGAGTTATATCAAGTTAACTGAATTTTCTCTGTGTTTGATGTCTTGGTAAATGTATGTTCGAATGTGTGTTTTGATGTCTTGGTAAATGTATGTTCGAATGTGTGTTTTGATGTCTTGGTAAATGTATGTTCGAATGTGTGTTTGATGTCTTGGTAAATGTATCTTCGAATGTGTGTTTGATGTCTTGGTAAATGTATGTTCGAATGTATGTTTGATGTATGGGTAAATGAATATTCGAATGTGTGTTTGATGTCTTGGTAAATGTATGTTCGAATGTATGTTTGAATGTCTGGGTTAATGTATGTTCGAATGTATGTTTTAATGTCTGGGTTAATGTTTGTTCGAATGTATTTTTAAATGTCTTGGTAGATGTATGTTCGAATGTACGTTTGGATGTTTGGGTTAATGTGTGTTCGAATGTATGTTTAAATGTCTAGGTTAATGTATGTTCGAATATATGTTCGAATGTATGTTCGAATGTATGTTTAAATGTCTAGGTTAATGTATGTTCGAATATATGTTCGAATGTATGTTCGAATGTATGTTCGAATGTATGTTCGAATGTATGTTCGAATGTATGTTTGAATGTCTGGGTTAATGTGTGTTCGAATGTATGTTTGAATGTATGTTTGAATGTCTGGGTTAATGTATGTTCGAATGTATGTTTGAATGTCAGGGTTAATGTATGTTCGAATGTATGTTTGAATGTCAGGGTTAATGTATGTTCGAATGTAGTTTTAAATGTCGGGGTTAATGTATGTTCAAATGTGTGTTTGAATGTCTAAGGTATTGTATGTTCGAATGTATTTTTAAAAATCTTGAATAATGTATGTTCGAATGTTCGTTTGGATGTCAGGGTTAATTTATGTTCGAATGTATTTTTAAATGTCTTTGTTAATGTATGTTCGAATGTACGTTTGGATGTCTTGGGTATTGTATGTTCGAAAGTGTGTTTGGTGTCTTGGTTAATATTTGTTCGAATGTGTGTTTGATGTCTGGGTTAATGTATGTTCGTATTGTTATTTTCAATACTTTCTCACACATTCTTGTCGTTTTCTGCGATGTCTAGCCCCCTTTGTCAGTTCTCCTCTTTACTTCTCTCTGTTTCTCTTTATTGGCGTTTTCAAGTTTTCAACAACATCAATTGTTCTCTTTTTGCGAAAAACTAATTTTTGGCGGCGACATTCCATTGGACCACCACTAAAGCCCAACAGGTTTCAAGCTAAGCACCTGTACACTTTCCACGTATACTTTGTTCCCCAACAACACATTGAATTTAGTAAATAAAGCCTGTACCATATCACCCTGTGCTTTAATCCAAAAGCACAATGAATTTCAGGCAAAGGACCTGGGTACTGTTTTACTTAACAACATAAGGAAAATATTTGCGTAAGTCATAACTGATACACATCGATAGTATCTTAAACGAAAGCACAATATTGCAATGTGACATGTCATTGGAAGCGCTCGGAGAGACGATTCCAATGATGTGTCACGTTGCAATATTGCTTAGCCCAATATTGAAATAAGAATGCTTGTTATTTTAGACTTACGCAATTCTTAAGCGTAAACTGCTTAGTAAAACGGTACCCTGTACCATTTCATCTTATGTTTTTACCACCACAGCACATTGTGTTTTATGCAAAGTACCGGTACTATTTCATCGTATGAGTTATTCCACAAAAGCACAATGAGCTCAATGCCTAGAATCTGTACCACCTCACCATGTGCTTTATTCTTAGTCCACAACGGCACACAGCACATAAATAATAATAATAATAATAATAAAGACTTTATTTAACGAGGAAACTCATTTGACAATTTAAACTGACAATCTTCCATAAGATCCTCAACAATGAACAAGTGAACAATAAAACTAAAAGACTAAGGACAATTAAGGTATTTTGGCCCATATGTCGTCTGACAGTGAGGTATCAATATGTCTGAGAAAGGTATAAGGAGCAGTGAGGAACAAATAACTAAATGAAAGATGAAGACAACTTATCAAGCAAATCAATACTTGTCAAACACATTTGATACCCCACTAAGACACCACAAGTGCCAGAATACCGTGTAAGAACATACTATTCAAAGACATCGCCTTTCTTTAAATGAAAGACCCCCCTCCCCCAACACAATATGTATACATGTATATAAATTTACGAACATTAACTGGTGGATTCCACAATGGGACTGTTCGTTTATCATGTAACAGCCGTAGTTGTTTCAAAATAGGACGGCTTCACAAAACGTAAGTATAAAGATTTGAATTGTTGGACAGAGGAAGAGTTTTGTATATAATGAGGAATGGAATTCCATATTGAAGTACCAGAGAAAACAAAAGTGTGTCGAAATAACTCCGAATTTGGTTTAGGGCTATATAATTGATAAGTAGTCGACGAGCGTAGCAGTCGTGAATGTATGTCTGCAGTGAATGTAAACGCAGTTTTTAAATAATCAGGCCCATTTCCTCTTAGAGTTTTGTACATTTGAATGGCCTTTTGAAAAATTACACGCTCTTGAAACGTCATCCATTTAAGTTTTGCAAATAAAATAGCAGAGGGAGTAGAAAAATCACTATCAAGAATTACCCTTGCTGCTCTTTTCTGGAATCTTACAAGTTTATCTTCCAGACTGCTAGTACAATTCCCCCATATAACACAGCAAAAGTCAAAATGTGGGAGAAGGTATGCGTTATAAAAGCGTTTCCGAGTTTCAAACGAAAGGAAATATTTAATTCTAGACAAAAGGTACAAATAGGAATTACACTTCTTTATCACGTTATTGATACGATCTGTCCATGATAGGCTATCATTAATTGTGATGCCTAGTAGCTTTGCTGAGGAAGAAACTTCAATAGAATTATCATTAAAAGGAATGCTGAGATTTGAGTTAACAATTTGGTGTTTATTACGTTTACTTGTAATATATAAAACCTTGGATTTATCAGCATTAATTGACATTTGGTTTATTTTACACCAGTTTTCAACATATAAAGACATGTACCATTCCATCGTATGCTTATTTCTACAATAGCACAATAGATTTATGCCAAAGTTTTGTATTACTGCATCGTGTATTTAGTTCAAGAGCTCAGCGAGTTTAATTCGAAGGACCCGTATTATTACACCTTGTTTTTATTCAAAGAGAGTACGTTACGTTAAATTTCTATATGACGGACCCATACCACTGTCCTTGTTATTTATTCTGTAAGTTCATAACGAGTCTTATACAAAGGAAATCTACTTTTCCACGGTGTGACTTCCAAACAGCACAGTGGGTTTTCTACGAACGACTTTATAATCTCACCTTGCGCTATATATCACAAGAGTACATGAGGATCTTATTGAGGGACCTATACCATTGTCCTTGCTCTTTATTCCTCAAGATCATAACTAGTCTTATGTAAAGGAACTATTTCGCCTTGGACTCTATTCAACAACACAGTGAGTTTTATACGAACGATTTTTACCAGCTCACCTTGCGCTCTATATCACAAGAGTACAGTGAATCTTATCGAGGGACCTATACCATTGTCCTTGCTCTTTATTCCTCAAGATCATAACTAGTCTTTTGTAAAGGAACTATTTCATCTTTGACTCTATTCAACAGCACAGTGAGTTTTATACCAACGACTTTACCATCTCACCTTGCGCTCTATATCACAAGAGTACACGTTGATCTTATTGAGGGACCTATACCATTGTCGTTGCTCTTTATTCTTTAGTCTTATGTCAAGGATATTTACTGTTTCACCTTGGACTATATTTCACAACAGCACAGATAGTTTTATACAAATGACATTTACCTTTTCACCTTGCGCCTTATTCTACATCAGCACAATGGAATTTGTGCAAAGAACTTGTACTATTTCACATCGTTTTAGAATTAACAAGAGCACACTGAATAGTATGCAGAGGACTTAAACAGGTGTTGAATTCTTCTGTAGCTTAAAGGCACATAAAAGGAGATTAATGCTTTATCAAACTATTTTATTTGGTAAACTTTTGATTAGATTAAGTTAGTTATCACCAAAAATGCCCATCAGCAAAACTTGAACGTGAAAGTCTACCAGAAATAACTAGATTAGCAATTTTAATAAGTCAGATTGCCTCATTCTTCAGCTCTGACCTTGGCAATTGATACACAAAAACATTTGAATCGACAAATCAGAATTCTTTATTTTGAATATGTAAACAAACAGGTTGTTGATAAACATGAGTGAATTGGAGACAACTACATTTCAAGCACAAAATAACTTATTTTAAAGGAATCTTTTTAATAGGGTCTAAATACATTTGTAAATTAATTCGAATGACTTTTATGAAGATAATAAAAGAACTCCGTATAATTTTTTCAGTTATTTATTTGTACTCATCTCCTTCGATGTGCCTTTAAGTGATGCAACAGCAGCCCTTCAAACATAGATTCGGGTTTTGATAATATCAACCTTTATAGTGCTGGAACCAACTTCATGCGTATGCAAACAGGTTAGATCCAGGCCAGCCGCTAAGTAAGTTGGCGACCGGCCTGTGATCTAACCTGTTTGCTTCTCTGAGTATCTTTCCTTAACTCAATTAAGCAGATGTTTAAGGTTTTGAAAGCATACAACACAACCTCCTGTTTTGAGAATTGCCCAGAATTCCAAGGGGTAAGGCACAGAGAGAAGTTATAAAATAAGGGGTTAAGGGGGATACTCGGTGTTAATATATAAATCGATGCCATGAATCACCACAATGGCTGCACCCTATTACGTCAAACGGGGTCTTCGCTAAAGTTCATGTGTAAGTCTAGATGGAAAGTTCCTATAGATGACGAACCTAAACCCTGTACCAAACGCAATCTTTTCAAATGTCCCTAATTGAAAGAGTTTTCAGACGACATTCCAAAATGTGATGAAATTGAAAAGTAACCTTCTGATAGGGCAGAAAACACTGTTGGAAAAGGAGAAATTGCTCGTTAAGAGCAATTTCTCCATTTCCCACAATGTTTTCCAGAGTCGTCTGTAACAAACTGGTTAAATGTCGTTACTGTTTGGTAAAGGGTTAAAGTCAATTATCTGTCATCAAATTATCACTTCGTCGATCCAAGTTCTATATAAGGAGGGGGTAGGTCAAGCAGTTTGGCGCATTTGCCGATGTTCACAACAGGAATGTCAAAGATAAACGTCGACAGCTGGTTTGGGCTATTCAAGATACATGTCTTTCCTCCTCTTGATAGATCACCTTAAGCAATAAACAATGAAATGTTCTTAAGTGAATATTATTCTCCTGAATCATCGTATATTGAAAGCATAAATTGAGACCTATTTTCTGGGTTGTTAAAGGACGGGTTTTTATCAATTCGAGGCTGGCCTATTATCACTTTGTGCGGCGATAATAAGGACCGGGTACCTGCTAATATCGCGAAATCCATACGACGAAAAGTACGACGCAGACATATTTTTGCGATACAAACTCCATTTGGCTATGAAAAATCGGTGTCAGATCAGGACCGCTATAATCGAATTCACAATTGATTAGTCAAGGTCGGTGGATTCAATCAAATATTTGATTCCACCAGTTTTGGACTTTGGAATACATAGAGTCTTCTTCATAAGATATTGAGTTCTACCTGAACAATCATACATCCTTTTATTTAAATATAATTCGTCGTAGACATTTCAAGTGGACCATAAATCAATCATTCTAAGACACGAAACTCAGTCTTTTGTGATCACTGTACCTAATTGACCATTACTTTCTTGACGTTTGATTGTATTATAACATGATGTCAAAAACGGTTGAACCAATGTTACGATCTAACTTGGAGAGCATTTTCTATAGATGAACTCAACATTTATCAAGCAACATCCGAACCTGCAACTACCGGATTTTTGTTTTTAACATTCCGGTTACAAGCAGTGTTCGGTAGAATCCGCTAGTGCTCGCCGGCTCCGATTTCTCAGTTACCTAATAACAATGACGTCGTTGATAGTACATGTGTATATATATATATATATAACAACCATCCATATATCGATTAGGCAGATGCTATATGAGACAAAGTTTGGAGTGATACTGGAATACGATAAATAATTATAAAACTTGGAAGTAAGTAAATTCCTTGATGACCGCATTTAACATAGTCAAAAGGCTACTCACATCTTTCGAATTATTTTCCCAAATGAGATAATTTGGTCTGGTCTACTTGTGTATGTAGGCCAGACAGAAAACAACATGTAATTGATTTTTTTCTATTATGATCAATCTCAATACTAAGGTCGAGAGACATTTTTGTTTTTTGTTTTTTGTATTATAACCAAGCCTTTCCTTCAATGACTTTAAATGGACATTATTTATAAGGAAACAGTTCATACGACAGAATACATTGTACTTAAGTTAGAATACCGATTATCCGCCATTTCGAAACTCATTCTTTCGTTAGATTACTTTGGTCGTTTTTGGTACACATCGGTCGGTGTCTGAACTATTTACATTGAACCGAATAGTTTCGGACCCCGACCGAGGTTAACCGAGAACGATCGAAGTAATCCGACGAAAGAATGAGTTTCAAAATCGCTGATCATGGGTATTCTACCTTAGGATTGTGTTATTTATACACAGAGAAAAGATAAACAACTTTTGTGAAATGTACTCCCTTGATACGTTGATTATCTATTTGATTTTTAGCTGTTTTAACCATTAAAAACTAGCAAATGTAAAACATAAACGTCGGTATTAATATCACTCGATACCTATAAATGAGATATCTAGTTTTTGAAAGCAATGATGAAGTTAGTTTCGAAAAGTGTATCATTCGTCAGCCCGTACCCTTATAATTATATATGACTTATCATGCCAAACAATGAAAAAGAACAATCAACTAAAAACAGTATTGTAGATCTGTTATACCTTTCTGGGAGTGCATACCGATTGAAAATGAGCAGGAGGTCAAATTCGGTATAACATTTACGAAATGTACATAAAGTTGTGTGGTCAAATAAAACGTGATTCGCCGGGAAATCTGAACTATTGAATTCTGAAATAAAGCGTTAATATAATGTCGTTTTCGTCGAATTGATTTAATGCGGGAATGTTGATCAGTTCTTTTATTGCAAATGGAATATTCATGTTGGAAAGATTTTACGTTTGCATTTTGATATTAAAAACTGCAATGCCATGCATTGTCATGGTATAGCGATCTAACTTGCAAATGCAATATGAATACCGAAACGGCCATCGATGCAATTCAATAACAGCTGAAATATGTGATACTTAAGAATTGCGCATAGTGTCATTTTCGTAAAAAGCACAATTCATTCTACCCGCTCCCTTTCTCCAAAAACGGACTTTCGATGTGTGTCTCCTATAATAAGATAAGGAAACCAATTTACGAAAATTCCGTAGAAGTACATAAAAGACGATGCACTAGGTGTTTGTAATCAATTTCCATATATCCTTCTGTGTTGGTACAATTCTAAAGAGTAAAACACTTCGATAAGGGAGTGTCTCACAGAATGGTGTCTATTCGAAATAGATACTAAGTTATTCAACCCCTAATGAAAAAGTTGTATTTGCTTTGGTGAAAGAATAAATTGAAATGTAAATATGCAAGTTTTTATCACTTCAATGGTGTTTGCCAATCCACTATTCTGAATTTGACCGATTTTGATTTTATATTTATAAGAATGAATAGTAGAAAATCTGTCTTTAAATCCATGGTAATAACCTCCCCTTAATTATCAATTTGACATTGGAATCAAAATGAAATGAATGGTAGGTAGCAAAGATATCAATCCTTAAAATAATACTATGATATAAAACTTGATTTTATAACTGCATTTTTTCTGTTAAGTCTTTGACTTTAATAATCTGACTTTTTCTATTTGCATTTCTATCTAAAATGATAAAAGAAGTACTCGCACATTTCAATTGTTTGGCGACAGAATCAGGTTCAAGAATTGTACTGAGAGTGTTTGATGACGGACAGTGTTGGTGTCTAATGATAACAATGTTCACACTTTCCGTAGACTGGATCCAAGCTTGGAGTTTACATACAAAATAAACCGTTTAAACAGATTACTCTACCTGCAAGAGAGTTGTGCTTAGATCTTTACCAAACGGTAATGAACTAAATTGAGAATCAAATAAGTAACCAAGTTTTATGTAACTGTATAGGCCTATCATGGCATTTCACCTCAAGAAAATTTCGCATTTAAAAACTGTAAGATAGTCACTTTACGGAATAAATAGAAAACAAGTTGAACCTTCGTATGCTGGGTAATTTTCTTATAATATAATTTTCTGTCATCTCCTTTCAAAAACATTGAATGTCCAATTAATCTTCATGAGAAACGCTACTCAGAATAGTAAACAGGTTAGATCAAAGACCAATATACTATAGAAAATGCCTGGATCTAACCTGTTTGCATAAGCATGAAGACGGTTCCATCACTTTAAGAGTTTTATTGTCCTTTTTTACCCCTGCCTCTATGCATGGGCGTGAGCGGTTGGTACTGATGACGGATGGATTAGTGCAGAGATTACGGTTACAAGCCAAGGTCTCACGATAGAGAAGCGAAATCGATTACTCTGGGACGAAGCAGACAAGGTCAGCTTCGAGGCAAATCATTAACGGCTTGATTAGTTCGCCGGTAGAGCGTGTTTGGAGGCATTTGTCATAGGACCTCTGTTGTTGTTTTTTTCATTTAGTTTAAACTTATTTATTTTACATCGATTGTGAAACACCTTCTTGCAACTTAATCACTTTCGATTCTGCTTCCTTGAAACATAACCAGTACTTGCTCCAAATATGGTTTGATTAATGAAAGGTTGCAGGGTAGAGCCCACTACTCACAGGATCCGAACCCACGGCCCTCGTGTCCTGTGGCCGACGCTCTACCCCTGAACCACTGTCCTTTCGTTTAAAATGAGTCACGTTTGCTGATCTCAAAGTAATCGGTCTCGATTCCGTTTACCTGAAAGATATCTATAACTCATTTCATATCTAGAGTAATGGAAACATGCAAGGCTGACAGCGAATTACACGTTATCGGCATCTACATCCCTCGAAACTGAGGCTGGAGCTCGACCACAGATCAGTCCCCCAAAAATACGAAAGTAAGAAACAAACGTCCTTAGAAAATATTTAAATACAATTTGCAAAAGGAATAAAACAAATCCACACATATCCGTTCTGATTATGCTTAGAAACTAATACGACCCCGAATCGAACTTTGTGCCGGATCGATAAAGTATTGCGTTGCAAGCGATCCTAGAAAAAAAACCACACAAACACGATTTATTAGAAATCATTTGTGAACAATATTTAAAGAGCAAGCGTCGAAACACGCTTAAAGAAAAAATATTAACACAAGGTTATATCAGCGTTAAGACTCTTCAGTCTCCCTATACGATATATGATGGAAAATAGTTCACAAAAATGGTTTGAAAGTAAGAAAGATAGATACGTTTACAGGATGGGTTCAAACAAGATTAATTCACAGAATTTTACCAACGAGCTCCTGACTTGAAAAGATGAATACAACATATTCAAACAGTTATACTTTCGTAAATCGAACAAGGAAACCATCCAGCAATGAGTTATTAACTGTGAAACTAGTTTACATCTTATAGACACCATTTCTGCAATAGGGTATAGATAGAAACATTCAGATTGATAGTATGTCAATACTTTAAGGTACAAAATATCCAAAACATTTCATCAAATGCTCATTTATGTTTACAACCACGACATTACGCATATCTCAACAACGTTAGCGCATATAAGGTGGAACGTTCTTTATTGTTTCCCTTAAACGTGATTGCTTTACTTTTCTTCCTTATCAGAATTCCAGGAATAAGAAACAACAACAAAGGTCCGCTTTTCTTTTGTAGTTATTTATTGAATTTTAAAAGCGCATTGTAGTTTGCAGATACTTTTGTAAAGATATTTATACTAGTTGGTCAAACGTTTCTTGTCAATGTGAAAGGAATTTATTTCGAAATAATTTATTGGTATGTTACCATTGTTTTGACTTCATGACTGTATGCTTGCATGCACGTAGACATTCGCTTGATGATAATATCGGTAATTACCTGATCACACATGGTGCATGAGTGAGTGCTCTGATCAGCGTGCTTTGGCAAAAATATTTTGAAAATGATAACGACACGCAAACTAATAGAGAATATCTCTTTAAAAGCATTTAGATTCTCGAAGCAGCTTTAAATTGGTTTTATCCTATGTATGAAAACATACCATAGTTCAGCTTACCTTTGATGGTAATTGTCATAATGGTAGCAACATCAAACACCTTGAGTTGACCCATTTAACATAGATCTCGATTACAAGGTCTATTAACTTTTAGAATGCTGGGTAATTTTCTTAAAACAGATTCTGTGTCTTCTGCTTTGCAAAACCAAAATTATCTGCTTAACGTTGATCAGGAAAGATATTCAGATTAGCAAACAGGTTAGATCTCAGGTCAGCCGCCAATTTACTTGGCGGCTGGCCTGGACCAACCTGTTTGCATTAGAATGATATCGGCACGATAAGGTTTCAAGACTGGTAAAATGACAACGACAACTCGGAAATAACTAATTCTACGGATGGACCACTGCATACCCAAATGTTTTAGTTAACTATGTCTGCTATTTTACATACATCCTTTCAATCCTACCCATTTGAAGATGAAACAGACAAGACACAACACTATGTACAAGTATAGTCAGCCATCATAAGTGACATTCTCGAAAGAAAAGAAAATCTTAAAAAGAGAAACAAATGCGAGTCAATGTACGTATACGGTGTATGTACGTTCACATGCCTGTTCTAGAAAATGCTCACTGGAAAGGAGACAATCCGCCATTCTTGTGAAGCGCGCTCGTAATGAGAAACTGGAAAACGAAGCGTTGCGTAATCAAACAGTTACAAATCAGGACCTGAATTAACCGAACATTACTCGGTAATTGCGTATTGCAGAAATAACCTGACCAGTAATGAACGCAAATTAGCGACGTGTAAAAAGAGGGTACATTTTATCTATAAAACATTCTGCGTTCCAGTATTTACAGAAGGGTTGAAAACAGGTTTGTCTGTGTGGATCTGGGTACCGTTTTACGATTAAACCCATTACAAAACGCAACGATTTCCCAAAACTGTCCCAAAATGAAAGGGTTTGGAGACCACATTTCAAAATGTGATGGATTTGGAAAACAATCTTCTGATAAAGAAGAAGACATTATGGGAAAAGGAGAAATTGTACGGGAAAAGGAAAAATTGCTCGTTACACGCAGTTTCTCCTTTTCCCACTTTAGAGTCTTCTAGAGTCTTCTGCAACAAATAGGTTAATTGCTGTTTATGTTTAGAAATGGGTAAGGAAAAAGAAAACAATTAAGGTAAATATAGATAGTATCTTAAATGAAAGTACAATACTGCAATGTGACACGTCATTGGAAACGTCTCGAGGATGTCATACTCTTTTATTAAAATACTTTTTGATTCCTTGTAAACACACATTCAAGAATTGAAAAAGCTTAACTATCGCCTCCAATAACTATTCTCCTATGCGCATCATATAACAGTACAGCTGGTGTGCAGTTTTAAAGAAATTGATATTTAACTTCCCAATTTCTCCCATCTGTGAACTAACACCTTTAAATAACGTGCAGTGAGAGAATTATGAATAGAGGTCTTGCTGTTATCCGACAATTGGCAAAAGATGAAATGGTTTAGACTAAGCTTTGTATAAGAATCTTCTGTATGGTGAACATTGGCAGTTGTCCCTTTCATTTGGTACCGTTTAACTAAACAACCTAAAGAAATTTACGTGAGTTAAAACGGATAAACATAGATAGTATATTTAAATAAAACACAATATTGCCATGCAACACATCATTCGAAGAGTCTCTGAAAAACGATTCAAATGATATGTTACTATGCAATATTGCTTTAGCCCCATATTGAAAAAGGAGACAATGCTGTTTTGAACTTAGGCAAAGTTTTAGCATAACATGTTAAGTAAAACGGTATCCTGCTTTTTACAATGCCATCTCCAAGGCTTACGGCTTTTGTTAACAGGGAAACTGAAGGGTGAAGTTGTCTTACTAGATCAGCCCGCACACCCATTGATGCATTAACCCTTTACCAAACGCCAAATTTTCGACTGTCCCAAGTTAAACGAGTTTGCAAACGACATTTTAAAACTTGATGAAATTGGAAACTAATCTTTTGATAGGGTAGAGACCATTGTGGTAAAAGGAGAAACTGTTCGTTACGAGCAATTTCTCCTTTTCCCACAATGTTTTCCAGATTCATCTGCAACAAACTGGTCAAATGTCGTTATTGTTTGGTAATGGGTTAAGAGTGATGGTAATGCGAGCTTAAACCTACATAGACACGTGGGCCCAGTGAAGATACAGTTTCAATTAACATCTAAAGACCCTTTCTATACTCGTCATGTCAAGAATCGGTTATTTATGGCACAGTTCATCTTTTCTTACATATTCTGACATAAATGTTAAAAGGATAAAGACACGCAAATGTACCCTACAAAAGAAAATCCTAAAATGTTAGACATAAAAATAATTTCATGGCGACCATAACATGTAAAGTTGAAAGTCTAGAATGCCCATGGTTACATGTAGTGGTTGGAGGTTGCAATTAAAGTTCGTTTATATCATAGAATTAAATTCCTTATCCTTGGTCCTTTTTATCACATGCAATCTCTTATTTTCCATAGCGGAATTTTTTTAAGACCTAGTTGCAGGCGTGCGTATCGAATCAAATGGATTAATGGATTCTGGGAGATTTTAAAATTGCTTGCGTATGAGCACATTTGAAAATGAAAAAAGACAATACCGTTTGTTTGAATAAATCAGTTGTTGTATGTTTATATGATAAACAATTGAATTAGTATTTGAAAGAAAAATGGATTCATAATGCGTCAATTATCTAAATATGAACAGTCTAGTATATGGTATGTGGTCTTGTATGTTGTAAATCACAAAACTGTTACAACAGTCTTGTTATTACATATCGATACTTTTAATACTTAAATGGCGTATAACACGTTTTTGGCTTCTAATTGCTTTTCATCAGTGCGTGGTATACAACAGTACAGCTGTTGTACATTTTTAAAAATACGTTTACTGCTAAACCTTCCTGATAATTGCAAACAAGCAGCTTTAAGTACATGTTAAGTAACAAGATACGAGGATAAAAACTATTAACACCTAGAAGAAACGACGGGAAAAACAAGCTTCTCCAACGCGACTGCTCTTTCCTGATCCAAACCACTCTTGTGCTAATGCCCAAAGCCTTTCAAGTGCCTTTAATACACCGGTACTAGTCTTTTAGTCGGAATAGGTGGAGGTATTAGCCTCTTAAATGGAAATGGCCTAGACAAATATATGGAACGACAGCTATTGAATTAGAGCTCTTAAAGTGTAATGTTCGTCTTTTCTCCTCGGGATAAATACCCATCAATAGAGGAAACAGTCTCTATAGCCTTGTAATACGCGAACACAGAAAACACTAAGTGTTCGAAGTCCTAAAGGAAAAAGAAAATAAAAATCCTTTGGCCTAAATTAATTAGTTTTCTCTTAGATACAAATAGACACATTTGCCGTTTGCAACATTTGACCATGTTTCCAGTACGTACATCTATATATAAACTGCTATCATGGAAAATTAATATTCGTGGGTTATGGCAATGCCGTTGATTCTAAGCCTTCATAAGTAATCAACAGGTATTGACAAAAAATCATTTTACATTTCCGACATCAAAACAACACTCAAAAGCCATACCTACAAATGAAGAAACTATTTTAAACGAGAAATTTCATATTTTGTGATAAACTTTCCTAGAGGTATTTTTTAACAAAAATAGTTTTATTACATGTTGAGTAAATGTCGTCTTCCATCATTACTGGAAGTGATGAACAAACTGGTCACAGTGTGTCCTCTGAATTTTGAGAAAAAGGCCAAATTTGATCGCCCAATTCTGTATTTAGTCGATTGTACCCCGCTTTACATGTTACCAGATAGCAAAAAGCAAGACAATGCTGCACACTACCATAACCCTTGTGATCAACATGTTGGTATCTATATTCCACAGCCAATACCAATGGATCTCGCACTTATCGCAGCCGAATATTCCCAGAAGTTGGTCCTTTTTTCATAGCGGATTTTCCTTTTTCCACTGTGGTTATTTGAAATGAATTCAGTCTCTTCATCTTTGTCATGTTTGTACATTTCATAGGCTGAAGTATATTACGTATATGTTTGTATGTACCACATTTGTAAATATTGTATTGGCTAAAGGCATTTATATGCTCGTTTTTGCCACATAGAAAATTTAATTGAATTGAGTATAAAAGAATTTGTCAATTTCTCGAGTTGGTCCGACAAGTCAAGTATCAAGGCATATGACCGTAAATGGAAATTTCTATTTTATTAAACGCGAAGCAGCTTGGAGATGGAAAGCCTATAGGTTGGGAACTTGAGACCGAATTCATTTAGCGTTATAAATTGTATTGCCATAAACTGAGTCGGTGCATTTGAGATGCTTCCCGGGGGGACACATTTTAAATGCACCTGGTCGTCATAAAAAAGCACTTTCGAATGGTGGATATGCACCATCTTCTGGGTGAGTGCTTAAAGTTATCATTTAGTTAGACAAGAGAGAGAACTTGCGGTTCCATGACAAAAAAGACACTCTAAAAAAACAACTGCCCGATTTTAGAAAATAAAAACAAATATTTTCATAAGTCTGATAATTTAATGGCGTTTATCAAATTAGGTTTATGAATAACAAGAACAAATAGGGACATAACATATGGAAATCTCACCTCTGCAGTGGAATTGAATAGAGTGTCTAATTATAGGAAAATATATTTTCGACAGGTAGACTTTTATCACAGTGCACTATTTCTGTGGACTTTTTTAAAAGTGTGTTTTGTCCCAATCTCAAGTCATGTAATTAGTTTCTCTCATAGTTTTTGCTGAGATTTAGCACACGGCCGCTAAATAAGCAAGTATTTCAATGTTAAAATTGTATAGATATTACCACCTTATGCCAGAGTTTTGCGTCTTGCAACAGACGACATACAGAAAGCAAAAGGCAAGTTACGGTAACATAAGCTGAGCAGAGGGTACTTCCACAACTCAATGCTAGTGGTACAGGTTGATCCCCACAAGCATTCCATCCTGAACGAATAAGCATACAGAGAAAAAATACCGCATCGGCATAACCGTCTGGGAAGCCAGAGAACTTACTTGTATATCATATTTCCTTTTAGATTAGACCAGCCGAGGCATGCATATAACTCAACACTTCTACAGTATCTAGTTCAAGTCGTGACCTTACTCTTTACCACCTGCAGACAACACATTTTTTTACTTGAAGCAGACGACTTAAGATAAGCTTTGTAAACATGTAAAAAACCTTTAAGGTGACTGTTATGATATACGGAAAAAATTTAAAAAAGTATTGTGGCAATAGAAGAAGTTGCTTGTAATAAGCAATTCCTCCTTTTGCCACAATTATTTTTGAAATCCGTTAAGGAGCTTACTTTACTATAGCAACGGTATAAAAGGGCAAAATGAGGTCGACTTGAAATGAAGGTGTAACGAGTTTCAAATTTCGGTTTGGACAATATTCTAATCTATAGGCAAATTGAATTTCAGAAGTAAGACATATATACCCTTATAGTGCTGGAACCGACTTCATACGTATGCAAAACAAGTAAGATCCATGCCAACCGCCAAGTTAATTGGCGGCTGGCCTGTGATATAACTTGTTTGCTAATCTGGGTATCTTTCCTCATCAAAATTAAGCAGACGGAGAACAATGTTTGCAGATATTCAAAGGCACATAAAAGGAGATAAATGCTATATCAAACTATATAATTTGGTAAACTTTTGGTCAGGTTCAAATAGTCATCAACAAAAAAAAAAACATCAGCACAACTTAAACGTGACAGCCAACAAGAAATAACCCAGATTAACCAGTTTAATAATTTAGATTGTGTGTTATTTTTTGCCCCTGACCTTGACAGTTGACACACAAATGTTTGAACCGACCAATCAGAATTCGCTATTTTGAATATGTAAACAAATAGGTTGTTGATAAACATGATTGAATTGGAGACAACTATATTTCAAGCACAAAATAACTTATGTTAAAGGAGTCTATGTAATAGGGTCTCAATGCATTCGTAAATTAATTATCATGCATTTTATAAACATGATAAAAGAACTCAATATATTTTTTCAGTAATTCATTTGTACTCCTCTCCTTTTATGTGCCTTTAAGGTTTTGAAAGCAGAATACACAACAAACTATTTTAAGAAAATTACCCAGAATCCAAAGGGTTGTGACTAATTTATCTAGAATGCTGTTTTCAGAAATGAATTTTAAAATCATCAAGTCTATCAATTAATGATTGAGTAAGGGGATATATAAGAAGATGTATTATTCCTTCTATTCCATTCTCGTCCGATGGATACAATCTTCACTCAATTGAATAAGCATGGCGTTTTAGTTTGACAGCAACAATATATTCATTTACATTAAAATGTGAATCATTCTTTTTATATCATTGTTGTTAATGTCGGATGAAAAGTTTTGCTTACTCATCGCCGTGGTTTAACTAGAACGAAAATGATGTTCAAACTTCAATTTAACCCTTATCTAATGTTTGGTAATTTTCTCAAAATAGATTTTTGTGTCGTCTGCTTTTCCAAACCGTAAATATCTGCTTAATTTTGTTGAGGAAAGAAACTCAGAGTAATATATATGTTAGATCAGAGGTCAGTCGCTAATTCACTTGGCGGCTGGCCTGGATCTTACCTGTTTACATAAGCATGAAGTCCGATCCAGCACTATGTAAGGGTTAGTTCAAATAAGTTAAATGGAAACTGAGCTCTGTACTGTTTCAACACCTATGAAAGGCCAATACGATTCACATTCCGTTAGAAACGCAATCGTTACAGGAATAGCAATCGACCATAGCGAAGTAATGATGATCAGGCAATTAGGGTTGCCGTAGATGCACTTAACCCTCTACCAAACGCCAAAATTGTCCCAAATTGAAAGAGTTTGCAGACGACATCTCAAAATGTGATAAAATTGCAAAATAATATTCTGATAGGGCAGAAAACATTGTGGGAATCGGAGAAATTGCTCATGAACATATTTTCCAAAGTAGTCCGCAACAAACTGGTCAAATGTCGTTATTGTTTGGTAGTTGGTAAAAAGAATTTTTTCACTGGATATTACAAAGAAACCAATGCATAGAAGCAAACAATGAAAATGGTTTCCTTTCGAATTAATAGATTGTGATAGAAAAAATCGTTATCATTAAGACAATTGGGAAAATAACATTAACTGGTAAATTTGTGTTTATGTTGTCTAAAACAATATTTGCGTTGAGCTCGAAGGCCTAATCGTACACAGCGAACTTTACTTTGAATACTGGCGATAAGATTTGGAGTCAATCCCTGTGCTGTCTATTGATAATGGTAGCCAGTGTAAATATATATTTAGAACTCTCCTTCAGTATACAGATATATTTGATGAGTATGAAGTATGGATATTTAAATAACATTCCACATAACACGTTTTATAATAGATTTACTATTACAAAGCATGGTAAGAGAAAAGAATCAAGACTAACAGCATTTTTTTCTAGAAAATACGACTTCATTTTATGCTCGTATTTCTGTGTGTGCGTCCGTCCGTGTTCAGAACTTGTGACGAAATACCGGGAACATGGATATGAGTGTTAACGGCGTGATGTGACTTAAACACATATGAAAACGTTTAAAAATCCATTCAAACAACAAACAGTTAAACTAGGGAAGATGGTAAGCCTTTATTATTCGATTATGGTCCGTTTAACGTCAAGATGAGCCACAATGTTGCAGTGGTAAAGCTTCGGCCTGTCGTACAAATAGTCCTGGGTTCGATCCCCGCTGGCTGCGAGGTGAAATTGCAGAGACTAATACATACATCGGCGGTCATCCATCTAGGAATCAGTCATGGAGAGTGGATGAAAAACGCTTAAAGTTTCCATCACTATCGATGTCAAAAGACTGGGATCTAACTCATGTATATTTTGGCTATTTCTGATTCAAACTTACATTTTTAGACACAACATATACGTTTATAACCGTTACATATTTGAACACATGACAATAAAACTCATGTAAGCTAAAGGCCACAGATGTTTCTCCCGAGACTGTATTTAATCCGATTATCTTGGTTAGGTTAGAAGAAAAAAAAGGGAACACAGTCAAAACAATATGGCGCAATTTCACGTAGGGGCAATAATGCATGAGTTCATACCGTCGGAAGTTTTAGCCAATTTACGGAATGAATCGATATGCAATTGATACATCACTTCGTTTTATAGTCTGGTCCAAGAATGCAATAAGTGTGCACTTTTGTATAAAAGCACCAAACTTGGCACACTTATAGTTTGGGTCAATACATTTCATTTAAGGCCAGGAGACACGCATGAGAGGCCCTGTCTCCCAAAATATAGAGGCCCCAAAGGGGGGCCAGTGCCTCTTTAAGTAGTAATTTACTTGTACCTACCTGTATTTGATAAAAGTGGTTAAACATACTTTTATTCTAATGTTTTTGTGGCATATTGATGTTCAATCCAAATACATTCATTTTCATAAGAAAATGGGTGCAGATAGTGTATCAAATGAGGCCCGAAAAGGGTTTTTCAAATTGTTTTTTCTCTCTAGAATTATGCTAGTGTTACATTTGATGTTTACAGCAGCCCATTTAATATGCTTACATAATCTGCAAGGTTTTGCAGTTATAAAAAGTGAGAGGCATGTCTGTGAGGCCCTGCATTTAGCAACTAATGAGGCCTTAATAGGGTACTTGAATCGAAAATAGTTGCACTTTTTAAGTCTTCGTTCACTTTTAGTGTAACTTATAATAATGTGTAAAAGTATGTAAGATCATTCTTTGTTATTTTATTAAAATGATATTATCAGCACTGGAATGTATATTTCTATACCTTCATTTAAGGCCAGGAGACACTTTTCAATGATGTACAATTCTTATCAAAACAGGGACAGAGAACTAGACATTTTCTGTCACAAAAAAATCACATGCCTGGCCCCCATCACTAGCAAATAATAAAAAGAGACCCTGCAATAAGTCCGACCAGTTGTTACCATTGCAAGAAACATATGAGGGAACACAGGAAGCTGGCCCCAACTTTGACTGCAAAGTTATTGATGATGCAGCACTGGTCCAATCCTTTGATCCAAAGTTTGCATTGAAAAAACTCAGTCTTGAAGACTATGTTGTAATTGTGTATCCCATATGTCCATAAGCAGTTACAAACTGTTAACATGAATACTGTTTTGTTGGATGTGTTAAAAGGATAGTCTGAAATGACACTCAAGGAAGTGTAGAGGAAGTGGTTACTCCATAAAGGTATCACCAGCGACAACTTTACTTCTCTCGAACTGGAAAAGCTTTTTAAGAATTGAGAAGAACAAACGTCCTTTTATCACTTTGTTTTCTCTTTTTCTGGAAAGAATGCATGTAGATTATGACAAAGCATTGCTATCCACCTACGATGGCCACGTTCTGAAGGCTCTTACCAATGCAAGTGTGGATATTGACACAACAGGCATAGAACCATGCAGTCATGAAGAGGCAGATTACTAAATGATGTTGCATGCAGCACATGCAATGGACAGCGACTGCAAAGATATTTGCATTGTAGCATCAGACACGGATGTAGTGGTGTTGGCTATTGCTCTAGCAAGCCTATATTTAGAGTGCTGTATATGGATTTCACATAGCTATGCTAAGCATTTTCGCAACAGTCCTGCCCACAAAATTGCAGCAAAACTTGAAAAGGATGAATTATGTGGTATGTTTTTCATGCATGCACTTACAGATTATGACACTATCTCCATTCCATGGTATCGGAAATAAAGCATCCTTTTCAATTTAAATTGCATCACCAGACATACATCTTCTTTGTAAGGACATATCAACAGCCCCTGTGCCGTCTAAGAAGAAGACACATTGAAGCTTGAACAGCTGACAGTGATGCTATACAGCAAAATAGTCCCACGGAAAGAGTTAACGAAGCTCGAAAATACCCATGTACCCCAACACGCAATGCTCTAATACAGCACATAAAGTGTGTGCAGTTTATCAAAGTGGACACATGTGTGGTCAAATGCCGATAAAGGACGCACTGCTTCCATCACCCTCTGAATAGGGATGGATAAGTAACAACGCAGTTTGTTTCAAGATGGATATACTTGCCAAAAGATTCTAATGCTTGTAGAGAGCTGATTAGATGCCAATGCAAGTCTACTTGCATGGGAAGATGTAAACGCTTCAAGGCCAACCCAATTGTGCTTCTGTTGAGGTTACTGTCCAAGTATCTCATGACAAATGACGTACTGCAGGGCATAACATTCACCGAAAACTGTTTTACATTTAAGTTAAGCCAGATTGACCCGGAGTTTCAAATTTATTAATGCAGATGTGTACAATGTACATGAATTTCATAATTAATGAAACGAACTGTTTTATTCTACATTGCTTTCATGTGATACTGAACAGCAAACGTAACTGTTTTATGTTTATGAGAAAACTATAACTTAGATATCATTTGATTAATAGCTACTGAGTGTAGCTATTTTTGTTTTTCGTAACTAAGTTGCAGATTGCATCCGGTTGTATGTTTAAACCCAGATGAAGCAGTTTAGTCAAAATAGTTATTTTCAAAATACTGATAGAATATAGAATCATTTTCTAAAATCATTTTATTCCATTTATATTTGCAGCAAACTGTTCTTTTCAATTATCTTTGTTCTGAGGCTAAAACTTTAGAGAGGATTATTTGGTCAAAAATGTACATTTACACCCCTAATGGGCCTCATTTTATCAAGCATAATATTGAAAATGCTCTCCACAAATTAAAATAAAGTAAGAAATAATTAAATCTGATACAAAAGTATCTTAACAGAGCACTGACATTTTGCAAGCTAACCATTTCACATCATGTTCCATCAAAAGATGTGAGTATATTTGAACGTTCAATTTGGTATTTTTATCAAAGAAATGACACTCTTTTAAGATTATAAATTGTCATTTTTTAAAGTTGGATGTTTACTAAAGAGACAATACTAACTTTCCACTTTTAACATTATGCACAGGCATTGAAACATTGAAAAAGATTGCATGGACTTACAAGATGATGGATAGTGTCCACTTTTAACTACACTTAATTGGTACCCCCGTTGGGGGCCTCATTTTATATAATGGGAAGATTATTTTGTAAAATATGTTATTTTTTTTATAATTATTATGCAAAAAACATGATATAGACAGTCATTAAGTTAAACATAATATTGCAATGCTTTTGATCTTAAAAATTTCACATCGAAGCCTTTGTTTAATCATAAATGGTCTAAATTTACGCATTTTAGTCGTATTATTGGTACCCCTTTGGGCCTCAAAACTCAACTTCTTGTGTCTAATGGTAATTCAAATTTATAAAATCATACAAAATATTGTTGTATTTAACTGATTATTAGTTATCCAAGTGGTTCAATGTCTTACAAGTGCTGTCATGACAACATATTGCTCCAAAAATGAATAATTTGACGGGGCTCCCCATAGGGGCCTCATTGAAGAAGTAACCGAGTTTGTTTACTGATTTTTTTTTTTTGAAATTCATGCTAAGTTGATATTTTGTAAAAGTGCCATACTAAATTGTTACATTAAATACAAAATAACCTGTCTTGGAAACAAATAAAAAACTTGCTTTTTATATTCTGTTTTTGGGGTACCCCTTTGGGGCCTCAATATTTTGGGAGACAGGGCCTCTCATGCGTGTCTCTTGGCCTTAAATGCAAGGTATTGACCTAAACTATAAGTGTGCCAAATATGGTGCTTTTATACAAAAGTGCACAATCTGGCCTTTTTTTGGCTCTTACAGTTCCAACTATTAGCTTTTATCCCTTCGTAAGCTTTAGACCTACGTACACATATACACTAAGCTACACTGGTTCAAGTTCCAGTCTTTGTTATTCAATGATGTTTTGTCATTATTTTTTTGGTACGCTATTTCCTAAATCACTGCGTGGAAATAGGAAAATGCGAAATATGTCGAGTAAACCTTTAACCCTTTCCCAAACAACAACGACAGTTGACCAGTTTGTTGCAGACGACGCTTGAAAACATTGTGGGAAAAGGAGAAATTGCTCGACGAGCAATTTCTCCTTTCCCTTAAATGTTTTCTGCCCTATCAGAAGACTGTTTACCAATTTCATCACATTTTGAAATGTCGTCTGCAACCTCTTTCAATTTGGGACAGTCGAAAATTTGTTGTATGGGAAAGGGTAAAAGATTTGCTGTACAGGAGAAAGATTCGATAAACTTAAAGCTTCCGTCCCAATCCATTTCCAAGTTCCATTTACTCAGTTTTTCATGTCAAAACGTAGGATGGATGTCATTGGAATTATCTCGATAAATACTAAATCCGTTAAAACGTTTGACTGAAGTATTGTATTTTTGTACACATTCTAGAAAGACGATTACTATATACCAGTGGTTATCCCGGCTTAAATACAAACGTTTCACGCGGGTCAGACAATACACGGGACAGAATAGAACAGAACATATTTTATTAGAACTTAAGCATATTTGCTCATTGTACTTAAAAATACAATTAACTACATAACAATACACGACGGGAAAACGTCCGTATTACCATGAGAACAAATACAGATTGATATTTTCGCGGAATAAGGTAAAAGAAATTGAACAGTATGTTGAAATCGTAAGATAAAATTTGAGTAGACGAATTATAACCAATCAAAGTGGAGATGCAATTTCATTACACAACTGAACTATACTATATGACTTACAATTACGCGGAATGAGGTCAAAGAGTTTCGACAAAATGCATAACTAATTATTTAATGTACCCCACAAATCTCGGGCAAACGATTCCATCGACTGTTTTGTTCGGTTTCTTTCGCATAGAAATCGTTTTATCTCGTTCTATCAAGTCTCCTCCTCCTTTGTTCTTTTTCAGTGCGACGCTTCGATCTCCGCTCTCTCCTGAAACCGCCTGGCTGATCCAATATCTGAGTGAAAAGAGATTCTCCGATAATTGAGGAGAGAAGATCTATATACCATAACGTTCATGTCTAGGTGTTCTGAGTTGTATTCTGGTTTAGTACCGCAGTGGAGCCGGAGCTGGCTGCATGCGCCTGTTCGATAACTGCAACCTTATTTGGAATTTACTAGGAATTTTGTTGAGAAATTGTAGACACATTTCAGGATATAGGAGTGGAGAATCTGGAAGAGAGTGATTACAGGTAAAGAAGTAGAGTTCGAAATGAATTCGTGAGTTCGGTTTGTTTTATAATAAGAAAGGGTATATACCTTTATTTAAACTTTGTTTATTCAGATATGTTGGTATAATCGTTTTGTCCTGGGGAACGTTTATGAAATGTAAAGGACGCTTAATTCCGGAAAAAATGAAGAAAATACTTACAAAGAAATACAGTAAATTGCATTTTATGCAATATAACAAAGATAATTACACGATTTTAATACGGAAAGCAATGTTCAAGACCAATCAAGAATGAACGAGTATCGTTTATGTTTGAATAATCTCCGAAAAAGAGTGAGGCATTCGTAACTTATGGATATGGATCAAATCAGAAACATGGGACACTTTCTTTAAGTGAAATGATTTTTGGCTTTAGCATATATTCATGAATCAGCGCTCAAACCCAAACACGCCAAATGACTTACCGTGTTCAATGCCTGAGATAACGGCATACATATAATCATCTATAAATCTACAAGTACATCTTAGCAGTCATGTCGACAATCCGAGAACTTTCTCCGACAACGATTGCATCTCTCAACATCACGGCGTCCACAGTGGCGAGTTCGATCTCCAATCTTTACAACGTCAGCCACCCGTTCCAAGAGAGCAGCCCGAGCCAGCTGGAGCCGCCGGGGGTATATGGTGGAGGTCAGTACGAGACGGTGAAGAACATCCTACAGCGTTATGTCGTGCCGATCATCATCCTCACCGGGTTCATCGGGAACACGATCTGCTTCATTGTGTTCATTGCCTCCCCGTTGAAGAAGATCTCGACAAGCGCATACTTAGCGGCGCTTGCTTTCTCCGACACCGGCTTTCTCTTCTGTTTGGGAGTCGGGTGGCTGGAAGCGCTTGGTATTCGTTTTTTTCACAAGGAGGGGATCTGTCAGATCATGGTCTACGCGGCGTTTGTTTTCAGCTTCACGTCGATCTGGTTCGTGAACGCTTTCACAATGGAAATGTACCTGGCAGTGTTTCACCCACAAATGGGCGCGAAACTCTGCACCCCGCGAAACGCACGTAAGGTGGTCGGCCTGATATCGGTGGTTGCAGGTCTGATATACATCTACGCGTTCTGGATCGCGAAGCTGGTGGACACGGGCTCGGACAGGAAGGTGTGTCAGATGGTCCAGGAAGACGAGAGGACCGCCATGATACTCTCCATCATCGACACCATCCTCACGCTCATCGTGCCTTTCACCATGGTGATATTCATGATCTCCCGCCTCTTCGTCCACATCTCCAGGTTCTACAAGACCGAACTCGAGAGCATGGCCAATTCCGTCGTGAGCGATACGCATGGGCAGTCATCCGAAACGGAAACACGTGGTGTTACGTTTGCGCGACCGATCGCCGTGTCTGGCGTGGACAGTTCGGCCGTCCGACAAGCTAACGACTATCAAACTAAACTAACGCGCATGCTTGTCGTGACGGTGGTGGTGTTTCTCGTGTTAAATCTGCCGAGCCACGCCATCAAGGTCCAGTTCTTGTTCCGATCCATGTTGTCTGAGACGGTACAGTTCACGGAGACTGAAGGGCTCATTCAAGTGATCTTTCAAGTGTTATACTATGCCAACTTCTCAGTGAACTTCATCCTCTACAGCGCATGCGGGAAGAGCTTCCGTAGCGCCCTCATGCGTGTGTCCGCCAGCCTGTGTAACAATCAGTGCCGTCAGATCTGTGACTGTCGAGGCCATATCAAGCGCCTTACAACGAAGACGAAGATGACCCGGGGGTCCGAGGACCTTAATCAGAACATTAACGAGCAGCAGCACTCTAGACTGGTGGACATCCATTTGAACGAGATCCGGTTTTCCCAGCTGCCGTCCATGGGTAGTCAATTCGTGTGTCAGTCTCCTCCATGCTTGTTGCAGTTCGAGTCGGAACACCTGATGGACGTTCAAGAGTGATGATAACAAAAGTAAGTAACTATTTGACTTAGTTGTTAACGGTATGGCATCATTTCGCTGTATCAGATACGGACAAATTGAAACATTGACAGCATTATTTAAGTAGTGCCTTAAAAGTACAATTGGGAACCAGTTGCGATCTGGGTATTTAACCAGGTTGAAAGACTCGAATACGTAAGTGATTCTGATCAAGAGAGTGTTAATACACTGAATGTACTGCCATATTGATATAATTTATATTATTGAATATGATATTCAGTCAACCAATATTACATCCAACTAGTTTCATGGGCATGAATCAATGCATACCTCCCCAATCCCTCAATGTATACTATATGTGATATAGATATAGGGGCATGAATCAATGCATACCTCCCAAATCCCTCAATGTATACTATATGTGATATAAATATAGGGGCATGAATCAATGCATACCTCCCAAACCCGTCAATGTATACTATATGTGATATAAATATAGGGGCATGAATCAATGCATACCTCCCCAATCCCTCAATGTATACTATATGTGATATAGATATAGGGGCATGAATCAATGCATACCTCCCAAATCCCTCAATGTATACTATATGTGATATAGATATAGGGGCATGAATCAATGCATACCTCCCAAATCCCTCAATGTATACTATATGTGATATAAATATAGGGGCATGAATCAATGCATACCTCCCAAATCCCTCATGTATACTATATATAATATAAATATAGGGGCATGAAACGATGCATACCTCCAAAACCCGTCAATGTACACTATATGTGATATAGATATAGGGGCATGAATCAATGCATACCTCCAGAATCCCTCTATATATACTATATGTGATATAAATATAGGGGCATGAAACGATGCTTACCTCCCAAATCCCTCAATATATACTATATATGATATAAATATAGGGGCATGAATCAATGCATACCTCCCAAATCCCTCAATGTATACTATATATGATATAAATATAGGGGCATAAATCAATGCATACCTCCCAAACCCGTCAATGTATACTATATGTGATATAAATATAGGGGCATGAATCAATGCATACCTCCCAAACCCGTCAATGTATACTATATATGATATAAATATAGGGGCATAAATCAATGCATACCTCCCAAATCCCTCAATGTATACCATATGTGATATAAATATAGGGGCATGAATCAATGCATACCTCCCAAATCCCTCAATATATACTATATGTGATATAGATATAGGGGCATAAATCAATGCATACCTCCCAAATCCCTCAATGTATACTATAGATGATATAAATATAGGGGCATGAATCAATGCATACCTCCCAAACCCCTCAATGTATACTATATGTGATATAAATATAGGGGCATGAATCAATGCATATCTCCCAAACCCGTCAATGTATACTATATGTGATATAAATATAGGGGCATGAATCAATGCATACCTCCCAAACCCGTCAATGTATACTATATGTGATATAGATATAGGGACATGAATCAATGCATACCTCCCAAATCCCTCAATGTATACTATATATAATATAAATATAGGGGCATGAATCAATGCATATCTCCCAAACCCGTCAATGTACACTGTATGTGATATAGATATAGGGGCATGAATCAATGCATACCTCCAGAATCCCTCTATATATACTATATGTGATATAAATATAGGGGCATGAAACGATGCTTACCTCCCAAATCCCTCAATATATACTATATATGATATAAATATAGGGGCATGAATCAATGCATACCTCCCAAATCCGTCTCTCTATACTATATGTGATATAAATATAAGGGCATGAAACAATGCATACCTCCCAAATCCCTCAAAATATACTATATATGATATAAATATAGGGGCATGAAACGATGCTTACCTCCCAAATCCCTCAATATTTACTATATATGATATAAATATAGGGGCATGAATCAATGCATACCTCCCAAATCCCTCTCTGTATACTATATATGATATAAATATAGGGGCATGAAGCAATGCATACCTCCCAAATCCCTCAATGTATACTATATATGATATAAATATAGGGGCATGAATCAATGCATATCTCCCAAACCCGTCAATGTATACTATATATAATATAAATATAGGGGCATGAATCAATGCATACCTCCCAAATCCCTCAATATATACTGTATGCGATATAAATATAGGGACATGAATCAATGCATACCTCCCAAACCCCTCAATGTATACTATATGTGATATAAATTTAGGGGCATGAATCAATGCATACCTCCCAAATCCCTCAATATATACTATATATGATATAAATATAGGGGCATGAATCAATGCATATCTCCCAAATCCCTCTCTGTATACTATATGTGATATAAATATAGGGGCATGAAACGATGCTTACCTCCCAAATCCCTCAATATATACTATATATGATATAAATATAGGGGCATGAATCAATGCTTACCTCCCAAATCCCTCAATATATACTATATATGATATAAATATAGGGGCATGAATCAATGCATACCTCCCAAATCCCTCTCTGTATACTATATATGACATAAATATAGGGGCATGAATCAATGCATACCTCCCAAACCCGTCAATGTATACCATATGTGATATAAATATAGGGGCATGAATCAATGCATACGTCCCAAACCCGTCAATGTATACTATATGTGATATAAATATAGGGGCATGAATCAATACATACCTCCCAAACCCGTCAATGTATACTATAGGTGATATAAATATAGGGGCATAAATCAATGCATACCTCCCAAATCCCTCAATGTATACTATATATGATATAAATATAGGGGCATAAATCAATGCATACCTCCCAAACCCGTCAATGTATACTATATGTGATATAAATATAGGGGCATGAATCATTGCATATCTCCCAAACCCGTCAATGTATACTATATATAATATAAATATAGGGGCATGAATCAATGCATACCTCCCAAATCCCTCAATGTATATCATATATGATATAAATATAGGGACATGAATCAATGCATACCTCCCAAACCCGTCAATGTATACTATATATGATATAAATATAGGGGCATGAAGCAATGCATACCTCCCAAATCCCTCAATGTATACTATATATGATATAAATATAGGGGCATGAATCAATGCATATCTCCCAAACCCGTCAATGTATACTATATATAATATAGATATAGGGGCATGAATCAATGCATACCTCCCAAATACCTCAATATATACTATATGTGATATAGATATAGGGGCATGAATCAATGCATATCTCCCAAACCCGTCAATGTATACTATATATGATATAAATATAGGGGCATGAATCAATGCATACCTCCCAAATCCCTCAATATATACTATATGTGATATAGATATAGGGGCATGAATCAATGCATACCTCCCAAACCCGTCAATGTATACTATATGTGATATAAATATAGGGGCATAAATCAATGCATACCTCCCAAATCCCTCTCTGTATACTATATATGATATAAATATAGGGGCATGAATCAATGCATACCTCCCAAATCCCTCAATATATACTATATATGATATAAATATAGGGGCATAAATCAATGCATACCTCCCAAATCCCTCAATGTATACTATATGTGATATAAATATAGGGGCATGAATCAATGCATACCTCCCAAATCCCTCAATATATACTATATGTGATATAGATATAGGGGCATAAATCAATGCATACCTCCCAAATCCCTCAATGTATACTATATATGATATAAATATAGGGGCATAAATCAATGCATACCTCCAAAATCTATGTGTACTATATCAGATAAATAAAGTAAACACAGAGGGATATTTGAGGTGTGCATTGATTTAAGCCCCTATGTATATCTCAAATAGTATACATATAGGGATTTGGGAGGCAGTATTGATTCAAGCCCCTGTGGGTAGGTGTGTCAAACGTGTGATACACCTGTTATTTCGACAGGTAGTACTATGCTACACCCTGTGATAGTGATAAATAATTGTTCCGTGTGTAATTAGTATCGAATACCACGCCATTATACCGGTTTCGCTGCAACACACACGATGTGCTTGTGCGAACTTGTTTGTGAACATAGCCAGCTCTGATTTCATAGACAGTCATAATGAGTACTAGTCAGATCACAAACAAATGCCAAATTAATCATTAAGAATTCACGAGCGACTTTGTCTTTTACTGATGTTAATTTTTTCCCGCGCTTTTCACATGCCACATGCATGAGGTTCTTTATTTTGATAATGAATTGCTATCTATATCTTGTAAAGGAGAAATAACGACGTTTGACCATTTTGTTGCACACGAGTCTGGAAACCATTGTGTGATTCGTAAAGAGCAATTTCTCCTTCTCCCACAATGATTTCCAGACTCGTGTGCAACAAAATGGTCAAATGTCGTTATTGTTTGGTTATGGGCTGAAGGACTCATGTTCACATCATTCAACCATTTCCAATTCCCTGTATTCACAAAACTGAAATACATGTTGGAAGGGGGCAATTTCACCCCATTTCCCCAAATGAGAATTTATGAGAAGTTTGAATAAAAAGCGATAACAGAAGACACAATTATAGCACGAAATATATTTTTTCTTCTACAGTGTAATTAAGTCATCCTTATGACAAAAGATGTGTATATAAGTACAGTTTCTTAATGTTCAAGAAAACCTAAAGAATCCTGTGAAAATTATGCCAACGTGGAGAATAATGCAGTGATTGGCCATATAACATATTTTAGTCATTTGAAGGATACATTTTAAAAGTATCTCAAAGTATCTTTTACATCAGATTCATTAGAAAGAATCGATATGATCCGATCTCGCTTCGACAAATACAAAGTTAAATGTCAAACGTCGCTGTTTTGGTTTGATTAAGCGGTTTGTCTTAAAATATCAGTTGGTCATGGTTAAATTCTTTAATATTCTAATCACAATTAAATTGTCTTATGAAACGCAAGGAAAGATACTCTAACACTATATGAGGACCGACGGCCTTTTAAAACACCTTCTTTAACCCTTTACCAAACGCCTAAATTTCGGCTGTCCCAATTTGAAAATGTTTGCAGACGACATTTCAAAATGTGATGGAATTTAAAATTAACCTTCTGATAGGGCAGAAAACGTTGTGGTAAAAGGAAAAAAACTCGTTGCGAGCAATTTCTCCTTTTCCCACAATGTTTTCCAGAATCGTCTGCAACAAAGTGGTCAAATGTCGTTATTGTTTGTTAATGGGTTAAAAAGGTTGGGCCTCCAGGCTATATAATCATAACCGATTACTTGAAACATTGCTTTCCTTCAAAGCTACGTTTTTGATAATGTTGAAGGTCTAAAAGTTGTAAATTGAATACTCTTAAGGGTAAAAGCCATACACTTGTGAGGAATAAATGCTGTTTGTTTCTTCAACAATCCACGTTCGGTTTTGAAAACGAAATGAAAGCGTTTGCTAGACTCATGCTCCATATCCGATTGGTAATGAAATTACATGCGACGCAACGTACAAATAAATCCATGCTTGGATCGACGCTTGCATGGCTCAGCCGACTCAAATTTAATAAACAATAAAACCTGAATTGTATTTTAGACATGCGTGTGCGTCGTATTTTTCCCTCGGTTTGTCAATCAAAACATTTCCGAGAAGTACTATTGTTTGATAGCAACTTGTCTTACTGGATCATGATTATAAGACCTTGTACGCCGTTTGAACGATTTCGTAGAACTTTACCCTTATAGTGCTGGAACCGACTTTATACTTATGAAAAGAGGTTAGATCCAGGCCAGCGACCAATTAACCTGATACTTCAGGTGTTTTAACCTTTTTGCTACTCTGACAATCTTCACTCAACAAAATTAAGCAGATATTTAAGGTGTTGGAAAGCAGACGACGAAAAAATCTATTTTTTGTTTTAGAAATTTAACCCGCATTCTAAGGGTTAAAGGCCGGTTATTGTACATAGCCATGCAGTGTCGTATCTATTTTATTATCAAACTATGGCTTCTTTTTCTGATAGACTAAAGCCGAACGGCAAGTGGGGATTAAACGTCTATTGAAGCATTTTTTTGTATTTGTGAAAGTAATTATGGTATTCTTATTTTTCGTGATAGGTCCTTATTTTGCTCAAATTATTGATGATAAGCACAGTAAAATCGATGTAAATAATTGTCTAACTATGATTATTCAGAAATTTGGGAAATGCCCTGAACGAGATTTTTGGAGAATTGACAAAAGAGAAAGGAAAAAGAAACAATATAAAGGGAAAAAAAGGGAAAAGGAAAAGAACGAAAGAAAAAAGAAAGAAAGAACGAGATAATTTACCAGAGAAAAAGAGAAAAAGAATTGAAAGAAAGGTAGACTAAAAGTAACTAGATGCAGACACGTAATTAGAAGGATGTGTAAAAATTAAGTAAAAACAAAGGAAATAAATCGGATTAAAGTGAAAGCAAACCACGTCAACAGTTTACGATCCCTAACTTAGTTTTTCAAGCAAATTTATTTTCTGGTTGTTTCCAAGGAAACTGCCTTTGAAGGAAGTTTCTAGGCTTTAAACCCTATCCTTGAATTTATCCTTTTCATAAAGAAAATTGAGACAGAACAACGATGCGACAATCCAAACAATGGCATTGCTATCCTACATTGATTACGAGCAACAAGTTACTTTATTATTGCTATTAAAGGATATGTCCATAATGAGTAATACTCTTTTTCTCAATTTGCTAACTTCATTTATTGGCAGGTGAAATGATGTTCAAAGTCGTATGTATTAAAAACAGGAGACCGTCACGTCCGCAAGGGATGGTATTCTATTATCACTTAATGGGGATGGATGAAATGTTCAGGACTATAAGAGAAAAGCCACAGAAATCACCATAGAAACCAAAACAAGTCCGTTCGGAACCCACCATAACGGGTCAAGTAAACCTTGTTATAACCGCTTCAAACTGACCATCGGTGGTCGATCGACAGAATGGTTTTCATGATTGTAATTAACCATAATAATACACATAATAGATAGTTAACTCTTTAATAAGTAAACGCTTGTATTGAAAATCAACACAATGTAAACATGTACTTCTCGTTGCAAAAAATTGGCCTTTGTAACATTACCGAACAATAACGAAATTTGACCAGTTTATTGCGGAAGACTCAGGAAAACAGTGTGGGAAAAGAAGAAATTGCTCGTTAAGAGCAATTTCTCCTTTTCCCACAATGTTTTCTGCCCTATCGGTAGATCATTTTTCAATTTCGTGACATTTTGAAATGTTGTCTGCAAACTCTTTCAATTTGGACATAGGAAAGTTTGGCGTTCGGGAAAGGGTTAACAATAGTGTATGCTGAGGCCCTAAAGCAATGAACAACATTTAATGGGAATAAGATCAAAGTGAAGGAAACAATGATTCTAAATTCTCGGCATTTCGAAAAAGTGTCAATTCAATAGAAAACGATACAAAACATGGTTATACCATGTTTAAAACGTTTCAATTGGTAAAACAAAACCTGTTAATTATAGCTTAAAACGATATTTAGATAAACCATATCTCTGATCATCATATGGGGTTATCCGGTGTGTTGCAACTTTTTGCCCATATGATACCAGTTCCACGAAAAGAAAAGAAAAAACACAATAATACAATTAACCAATTACAAAACAATAACGACATTTAACCGGTTTGTTGCAGACGACACTTGAAAACACTGTGGGAAAAGGGGAAATTGGTCTTAACGAGCAATTTATCCTTTTCCCACAATGTTTTCTTCCCTGTCAGAAGAGTATTTTTCAATTCTATCCCATTTTGAAATATCGTCTGCAAACACTTTCAATTTCGGACAGTCGAAAAATTGGCGTTTAGTAAAGGATTAAGGAGACCTAGCCCTCTTAACCAAATGGTTCGAAGTTCATTGATTTGAATAGTCCAATATGCGACTTCATCAGACACTAGTTCCGTCACCTCACGTGGCTTTGATACGGAATTACAGCATTGGAGTTTTGTTCAAACTGCGAGGGATTAATCGAGGGTTTGTCCTTTGTGCTTATATCTGGAGATTACACAGTGTGGCGTCTTTACATCATTAGTTTCTATGCGGTCTTTATCCCATATTCACAACATCAAAGTGCAACTTATAATCGACCATTGACAGCAGTCATCTATTAGGCGAGGTCTGTCGCTAGTAGTCCCAACAATATAATATAGTGTCTATGGCAAATAGAAACGAACATAATTGTAAGCGACATGCTTGTACTCCAACTGTTGAATACAACAGGTTATTCCTTACTCCAAGTTGCGTGAAATCATTTTGCCACTTCCGTAATACACAGTCAACTTAAGATATCACGAGTGCGTAGTTAGGCTAGCATGCTATGCGGTCATATGTTAAAATTAACAACAGGCTTCAGATACTTAAAAACGAACCTATTTCCTTCTTATTTCTACTTGACTGTGTACATTAAACAGTATTACAGATGTTGTATAGTCTCAAGGAAATTTAGTTTAAACTTTCAAATTTTCTGACATGTGTGAACAATCAGCTTAAACCCTTGTAGTGCTGAAACCGACTTTATGCTTATGTTGGATCCAGGCCAGCCACAAGATGAATTGGCGACCAGCCTGTGATGTAACCTGTTTGCTACTCTGAGTATCTTTCTTCGTCAAAATGAATCAGATCCTTAAGATTTAGGAAAGCTGACACCACATATATCTATCTTTAGAAAATTCCCAAGCATTCTAAAGGTTAAATGAACTGACCCAACCAACCCATACTTACATATTATATGACGAGGAAAAACAGAGGTTTTCCTTCTTTCCTGTACTCTTACTGCCTAGAAGTATGCGTGCCGATAGGGATCACAGTTTGCGCCAAAAGGTGAACGGCCAGACGAACTGGTCAGGAGTCTCTCCCGCAAAGGTTCGCACAACAGGTATTTTTTTCTTTTTCGAATTTTTCATAAACAAACATATAAAGTGGAAAATAAGGCATCAGAAATGTGTTTACTTAGACATTAACGGACAATGAGACCTAACGATGAACTGTGTATCGTGCAGTACTTTTATATGTCCTATTTTCATTCAGAAGATTACAATTACCTGTGCGCTTCATGGGTCACGACATTATTCTTAAAACTTCGGCGCTAAGTCGAAAAGTAGAAACAAGCCTCAGAAATGATTAATGATTTATGTTGATAAAAGCGTAAAAACACGATTAAACGGGTTAGTGAATAAGTAGATAAAGGTCCATATCATTCATACTAATTAACACTGAAGATAGAAGATAAATTTACATGAATGAAAAAGATCAGTTTTGAGTAAGGAGATCGTAGTGTATAATTAAAAACAATCTATTTATTTATAAACAAATTCATGATTTATAAACAGTTAATACAAAACAATATTCTTTTATTTTCTTTACAGATTACAAATGTCGATCCAGTTCAAATGCTTGTTCTAAGATCTTCTCACCCATTTCGACAATATTGCAAGAGGAAAATGATCGATCGTTATTTATGAAATAAACCGTTAAAACTGTTTACTAAGTTTCTATACCAATGCTCTGATTTTCTGTACCTAGAAATAATCGTACCATCATTTTATCCACAGAAGTAAACTTATTCTAAAGATATTAAGATACCAGTTTGTGATATAGCCCCTTTCAAAAGGTACATAAAATTAATCGACAAACAGTCAATTTTATAAATTAATGCTATGCGTTAATTACAAGCCATGTCAATCGATTTTCTAGGATTACTTCCCCTTTGTGAACATATATAAATAAATAATGCTTTCTTTTATATTGGCAACATCAAGAAAAAATCAAAGCACAGGGCTAATTAGTACAGCATACCAAATCAATAAAGTTCCCCAGGTACTGTTCACTTTGGAACTATGCCTAACTCGAGAGCCATTAACCATTATAGTGCTGGAACCGACTTGATGCTTATGCAAACAGGTTAGATCCAGGTCGGCCGCCAAGTAAATTGGCGGCTGACCTGTGATCTAACCCGTTTGTATTTTTCCCATCTGAATTAAACAGATACTTTAAGGTTTGGGAAAGCAGACGGCACAAACAATCTATTTTAAGAAAAAAGAGTTTTTAAGTAAAGGCAAAGTTTGTGTAACCTTTATCTTCCTTTTATGTTATTTCTGTACTTTGTTAGTGCCAAACAGCTTTAATTTGTGTTGGGTTTATCAACGATTTCATGTTGAATCTTCCTTGACTTTAGACCGAAAAATCCGACACGATTCCTGTTCTAGGCTAATTCATCAAATGGCGACCTGCTATAATGTATAGATTTCAGGCTTAGATATCATATACTACACAGAGATCGTAATATGGGGTGTTTTGTTATAAAGTATTAGTTTCAGCGGTATATATTGTAGAGTTTACACGAATACACGAGTACCGAGTATCATGTTGTAAGGTACAAGTTTCATGCCTTGGTATAGTATAGCACACACAAACTACCAATATGAAGTATTTTGTTGTAAGGTATAAGTTTCAGGCTTAGATATGCTATACTACACAAATTCAACGACTATCGAGTGGTATCCTTAAGGTATATGTTTAAGACTGTGAAATGGTAAAATACTCATAAACCTTGAGAATATGGAGTAATCTTCTTTTGACAGATTGAAATATCAAGTTTTTACTCAATCGGATCCCACTTTGAGATATCGGCTGAATAATACTCGAGAAACCATTGTGACACAAGGATAAATTGCTCGTTAGGAACGATTTATGATACTATCCGTATGTTGTCCCCTTTATTACCCTTTGTTCGACGTTCATTCAATTTTGAGCTTGGCACACATTCCAAGATGTCGGATTAGATTACACGATAATTCGTTATCACATCATGAACACATTAGAGGCTATGAAAGCAGAGCAGATCATCAATTGTGAAAGGTTATCACAGAATCACCAAAGTAGTGTTCACCCTAACAAACGCCAAATAAAATCGGTAAATATAGACATTTTTGTCGGAAACAGCAGAGTTATTGTTTTAGAATACACACATGTTCTTGGGAACTTTAGCAGAGTTATGGATTTAGATAAGTACAAGGTTGTTCTTGGATACATTACCAGACTTATTGTTTTAGATTAATACAAGCATGTTCTTGGATACATTACCAGAGTTAATGTTTTAGATTAATACAAGCATGTTCTTGGAAACATTACCAGAGTTGTTGTTTTAGATTAATACAAATATGTTCTTGGAAATTAAGCATATCTATTGTTTTAGACCAATACAAATATGTTCTTGGAAATTAAGCATATCTATTGTTTTATACCAATACAAATATGTTCTTGGAAATTAAGCATATCTATTGTTTTAGACCAATACAAATATGTTCTTGGAAATTAAGCATATCTATTGTTTTAGACCAATACAAATATGTTCTTGGAAATTAAGCATATCTATTGTTTTATACCAATACAAATATGTTCTTGGAAATCTAGCAAAGTTATTGTTTAAGATAAAAACAAGGTTTCCTGATTCCAATCCAAGCGTGTTAATGGAGTTAATAATCGTTACTCTTGTCAACTCAGATTTCCGGCTAATCCACCATAGAAGTCGAGACATCAGTTGTGTGCAAAATCTGACAGCTCTGTCGTCCAATTACTGATTCCGTGAAGTGGGTGAAAGGTTGATCTCGGTAATTTCTGTTTAGACTCAGAATTTGCAGACGTACGTTCAATATCCTTTCAGTAACATGTTGTTATGTTGTTATGTACGATTTCTGTGCCTTGACCACTAAAAAGGAACGGCAGATGGTTTCTAAAAACATTGTCTTCCTCATTTTTATTCCATAAAAAGGTAGAAACTATTGCAACAAGAGGAGAAATTTATAACTGACAGTATCTTTTCTGTTCGCAACAATGGTTTATTTATGTTATCTACAGGTGTGTTAGAACATAAGATAGAAGATTGTAATAATAAAACACTAAAACATAAGTTATTATCGGAGAAAGTGGGCGATGAAAAGAGAATCGTTCTCGTAAATAGCTTTTCCGAAAGTAAGGTGTTGGTGTGTGTGATAAATCAAATTTGATATAAGTATACCATCTTACCGCAGTCTCTGATATTACGTTCAATGAATTCTTAGAATACTAATAAACAAAAGGTAGTGGTACATAAATGTAAGTAAGTTTTGAGCACCTTTTTATCCATTAAATATAATTTCTACGAATAAACTTCCGCTATTAAGCGTTTCCCTTTGCGTTCAAACCATTACCAAACAATATTGACATTTTACCACTTTGTTGCAGACAACTCTCGAAAGTACTTTAGGAAAATGATAAATGCTCGTGTGGAGCAAATTTTCCTTTTCATACAATGCTTTCTTCTCTATCAGAAGATTACATTCCAATTTCATCACATATCTAAAAGTCGTATGCAAACTTATCAATGTCAGACAGTCGGAAAATTGGCGTTTGGTAAAGGGTTAAAATGTCACAAAACTGGCATACATCAGTAACAAAGCATGTTTGAATAGGTTGATATCCATTTGCCTTTTCCTCTGCAATCTGAATTTCATCGATTGGTTCAACGTCATTTTTTAAAGGCTACAACCTGTGTTTGTTAAAAAATGCCTTCATCTGATTAACACATTCTTCCTTCAAACCTTTATATCCGAATCAAACTGTTATTGACGTTGGTCTTTTTTCTGTAAATAGAAAGATAATACATGTATCTCGAGGCTCATAAATCGGCCATTTAGGAACAAATTCCACGAAAAAGATTTTACGAACACCCCTCCCCCTCTCCGTGGGGCTCGAACATTTGACCTCACCGTCCCGATGCCCTAACCACTAGACCACGGTGACGAATAATAATAACATATACCTTTTTCGATGGTTCGACGCAATTCTTTAAGCACTTGCTATAGTATTGCGCTGACCCCGCGTTTTGTAATGTAATCGAGCGTCTGGAACCGCTTTCATAATGAATTCTAAATAGGTTAGTAGGTTAATGCCGTGTTTATTGTTTGTCAAACATCATAATGTCATTTGTTCGCATCTCCCTTGTGATACCCACAAATGAGAAACACTATGATTTGCTTTACGCTGTTGCCAATATTCTTCTCGACTGTTAACGATGGCAGTGCGACGTGATTTAATTGTGTATCGCCACCGAACAACTCAACGTATTGTGCCCATGTGTGGTAGGGGATGGGGAAGGAACAATCCATGGTAATGCAATACAATACAGTACATGAACAGGATCTTTATTGTCTCATCTGTAGGAGATATAAGGTGTATATTGAAATAGTTCAAGTTTTCTTACATAATGAATATGAAATATGAATATAGGTACATATCGAAAAGAAAAAAATATATAAGGTATTCTTTTAACAAAGCAACCTTTGGAGTTACAGCATGCAAACATGTATAAGCAACTTTAAGGATTTTGGCACGAGTCTTACAGAAGACTACTATCGCAGACGCATTTTCGCTGTACAAGCCCTTTTAAAGGATGTGCATAAAATGCATGTACATCTGAAGGCAGAAAAATATGTGCCTGAACCTAACTATATGACCTATCCATATGTCAATCCTGCATACCCCTACGTTGCAGTTAACCACTGGAATAGTCACGTCGATACCGTTCTAATGAGAATCCCGAAAACACATTTGAACAATAAATGTCAGCCTTTATTAGGTCCGCCATCGACACAACAATCTAGTTGTCTGACGTTGCAGTAACAATCAATTGTTTCAATCTTAACCTATTTCGCCATTTCGGTTTTGTGTATTGCTCATTTCAAAAGAAACAAATCGAAAAAGCAGCAACCATTGACTATCTTAATAAACTGCTATGTTTCTCAAACAAAATGTTTTGTTTCATCTGTTTAACCTAAGCCCCTTTATGGAAAGTGTTTACTCTTCAAACTGAAAGAAGTAACGGTCGGAAAAGGAGCATAACACTCTTTTTTAAAATAATATTTGTCAGAAAGTTTTATTATCAAAGGATCTGTTGTTTGTTGATCGCAGCGGTTTCTTATGTCTTCTTCATGTCATGTGTTTTAATGAAGTACATGTACATGTAGTTTGGAGATCCTACCTACCTACTCTGGGAGGTTTGAAAGATTAGATCTGTGCAGCTAACGCCTTCTTTGGAAAGATAAGTTCTATACAACCAGTATGTTCTCAGAGAAGTTAAATCCGTGTGCGTGTCGATCCAGATTAGCCGGCATACGTCAGAACAACGACCCACACAGGAGATTATTGACACATTGAACACGCACACTGGTTAGTTCAAATACGAGATCGAATACACGTAGTTTGTTTGAGCTTAGCTATTTTTAAACCGATCAATTATATAGAAAAAAAACAAGATTTAATGTATGCCTTATAATGCAGAAAGCCATTTTTGTTTACATCATTTCAACTCCCCAATAGCAATAAACAGCGATTAACGTTTTAACAACCTATATGTATCCTCGTTGGGTACGACCTCTGTATAAAAAAGCACACCAGTACTTACACCAAATTAAGATTAATGAAAAGTCACATAAAAAGGGCGTCAAGCTAAACAGCACTATGAGACCAAAACAATAAGTCATTGCGACAAAATATAGGAAAAGTGTGTCGAGGAAAGCAATTGCCTCTTTTATCATATTGGTTTATGTTCAAATTATTGCAAAGAGAAAACATTTGATATTCCATATCATATAATTGCCTCTTTTGTAGCATTTAATAAGTCGTATCATACATAGGCTACAAGCAATCTTGCTTTCATCCTTAGGATGCTGGGTAATTTTCTAAAAATAGAATTTTGTGTAGATGTTTTTCAACAACTTCAAAATTTGTTTAATTTTATTGAGAAGAGATACTCAGAATTGCAAACAGGTTAGATCACAGGGAAGCCTCAAATTTGCTTGGCGGATGGTCTAGATCTAACCTGTTTGTATAAGCATGAAGTCGGTTCAAGAATTAAAAGGTTTAACCGACACTGGGCATTAAGGAGACACATCACGTTGTTTAACCCGTTACCAAACAATAACTACATTTGACCAGTTTGCTGCAGACGACTCTGGAAAACATTGTTGGAAAAGGAGAAATTGCACGTAACGAGCAACTTTTCCTTACCCACGATGTATTCTACCCCATCAGAAGATTATTTTCTTAGTTCAACACATCTTGAAATGGCGTCTGCAATTTCTCTCAATTCTGGTCAGTCGAAAATTTGGCTTTTGGTAAAAGGTTAAAAGACCTAACAGAAAAATACCGACAGCGGTCATTTTGAAAGCACCAATAGGAGCCTTCTGAATGACTTCCGCCATGTATCAAGACGCAGAGAAAGTAACTTTTCCTCCGCACTGTTTAAGAGTGGTCCCTAAAATAGAATCAACTGTAAGCATACAGTCAAATCGGTCCGACCAGCTATTTCTGGTTATTTTATGATAGTAATATTGACATCCATGCCAACCACATATTGCATGGAAACCGCTTCTGTGTACTAGTGTGGTACAAGATATCAGAAATATACAAGAAACTGTCACCCAAAACATATCATGGAAATTTATGACTGGTTTGACAAAACGCAGGCCGTCAACATACGAAAACTTTTAATCGTGCATGACTATTTAGTACATGCATTTCCCTTTGTGGAATAGGTCAGTAATTTTTATGAGTAATTTACACTATTTTTGCAAAGTGTTTTAAATCCTTACACCCTCTACTGAAAGTTTGTTAACCCTTCTAGTCAGAAACGTAAAGTGCTTGACCGACTCCATGCCTATGCAAACATGTTTGATTATAGGCCAGCCGTCTGTTTGCTACTCTGAGTATCTTCCCTCAACAAAATTAAGTAGGTATTTATGGTTTGGGAAAGAAGACGACACAACAATCTATTTTTTGAAAATTACCCAGCATTCTAAGGGATAGAACAAGAGCATAAGATGTAACGGAACGCTGAACGTTTACAGAATCGTAATAGCGCAATAAAATTCATGAATAGAACTTATTAGCCGCATTTTCGTGAAATTATAAGAACATCTATGTCTGCGACACTCATCCCACGCACAGTTAGATACAACGTCAGTAATAAACCTATATGAAATGGATTTGGAACACAAGAATTAAAGTACACTTTATCATTGAAATTGGAACATCATTTTTATCGCAAATTGGGTATAATTTCTAAGAGGAAGAGCTTTCCTTTTTTCATTCTTAAACGAATCAGAATAATTTTATTTGACTTATACAAATAATGTAAGTGCGGTCTTCGTGATTCATTGCAATAGAAGTGACGAGTTTTCATTGTTTGTCGCAATGCATTCTGGGTTATCAATTATAATCACTTTCACTCACAAATGTCGTTTTCCTATTCCAATTTGCGAATACATCCGATAATTCAATTGTAATAAAATAATAACATTTGTCATGTAAGGAAGCTTCTTCCTTTGTCACAACAGTTTTTGATATCCCTTAAAAGTATTCGGCTTCCAATTTTAGTTTAAACTTATTTAATTTACAAAGATTTATGACGGAGGCTTGAAGCTTTTATGATTCACTCTCGATGAATTCGTATAGAGCGTCAAGAGTTAAAAGGTTTGAAAAGGAAACCAAAGAAATGTCTTTGCAATTAAGCGCTATTCCTAAACTAACTTGTCACAAATTGCTAATTTATGTTGCAAATTGTACCGTTTAATATGAGCTAGTGCAGCAGGTTTTGCTATTGAGCCATCCAAAGCTGCCAAAATCAGATTCAGTTTGGTCAGGAGTATGATCCAAGAATGGAAAATAATTGATACTAAGAATAAAGTTCTTCCAGTGTTTCTTTATTTCAGAAAAAAAATAATGTGTCACAAAAACAAAATAAACCGTTTTATTATTAGCCATACACTCTTGGTAAAGCCTTGAGAACATTCGGATTCCGAGACACTCTGCCAGGGCATTACACTACGAAAAAGAATTGACTAGTGTTTTTAAAATAATATAACATGGAGAATATACAAATATCTACTATCTCTCATATATTTCTATTTCCCATTGTATATCCGTAGGGAATTCTCTTAGAGATAAATGCGGGTTTATTCGAAGATAATGTTATTTATATACAAACTGAACGTGCCTATCAATTAACAGACGATGTTTCCATATACGGAATATTATGATGTCGTATCTTTCCCTTGTTTGTATTTGCGTCGAGTTGTATAACGTACCAGACCGAAGAATGTTTCGCACGCAACGAAAAGCAAATTTAAACCTCGGGAAGGATACTAGACCTTAATATTCCTTTCATCCTAAACATGTACTTATCAACAATAAACACAATATTTCCATCTACATTTATTATTTAAAAAGATAGAACCAATAACCTGGTAAACCTGTCCGTATGGTTTTGGTAAATATGAATTGCGGATGACATAATTCTAACTAATTTCCCACGTTTTCTCGAATGGTAATTCGCTTTTTTGCCCGTTGTGTGAAACGTAGACACAACGATTTGGGAAGTTTCTACAGCCAATTCGCCTAAATGAACCAAATGAGTGGATAGTTTGAGTTAAGAAAAGGGCACAGTAATCATCTCTAATGATTTCAACTTTATAAACAAATATTGTTGAACAATCTGTCGAACTACAATATTTCGCGTCTCATCACTGTGTCTCAATGAATGTTGCTATACACGACACGACACCGCTTCTTGTGTGGCAGTATTTCCCGACCAGTGTAATACATTTTTTAAGTTAGCACATGCCCACCTAGCGCCACAATTTTGCGTCTTGCAACAGGCGACTTTCAAAAGCATTGTGACAAAAGGAGAAATTGCATATCACAAGCAATTTCTCCTTTTGCTAACATGCATTTTCAATCTATTCACATATCACAACGGCAAACCTTGAGGGTTTTCTACCTACTTGCAAAGCTTTTCTAAAGTCGTCTGTTGCAAGACGCAAGATTATGGCGTTCGGTGATAATGCGTGAACTTGAGCGAGAAGCCTTCAATCTATATAGCCAAAAAAGCTTACTTTTGAGTATAAAAGCAGTGTCACTCTACAAATAAGCGGGAAAATAATAATGGTCTTATTGATGTAAAAAGTGTTAAGTTATCCATTATTCGAAACTTTTCCTGCCACGACTTCAAAACAATAAATTTCCAAAATATGATTATTCGTAAATAACGATCCAAATCGAATAGGGAGAACGAAGACTGTTCTGTCGATTTTTGTGAATCACGTGGTTAATCAATTATGTACGAAAACAAAACGAAAGAACACATCAGCACGATGGAGTACGCTAAACATTTCCTCATTTCACCTCGTTTTCCATTTATACGCTCTCTCTAAAAAAATACAAGGCGACCTTCGTTGCCTACATACTTACTGATTCAACTTCTTAACCTTTTAACCCTTTCCCAAACTTTAACGACATTTGACCACTTTTTTGCAGACGAATTTAGAAAACATTGTAGGAAAAGGAGCAATTGCTCGTAACGAGAAATTTTTCCTTTTCCTACAATTTTTTCTGCCCTATCAGAAGATTATTTTCCAATTTCGTCACATTTTGAAATGTCGTCTGTAAAGCTATTGACATACGAGTTGTTTTGCAACTGTCTCCTCAATTTCCGCTAATTTCGTTTGGACAAACATTTATCGTACAAGCATTTCCGTAACCTCCTGAATCTCGGATAAGTCTTTTGAAACAAAAACTCGGTTTATTTTTTATCATCCTATTCTCTATGTTTTCCTAATTTTCTTTTAAGGATCTGTGACAAACAACAATAAACCAACCCGTGCCTTAAAAAAACAGAACGACATGTATTCAGACGGCATGGTTTTCATGGAAATAATCTCCAATCCCACAGGAAAATAATTCCTAGAAGAATAGACCCCATTCTAATACGTAAAGATTGATCTATTGATCATCCCAAGGGAACGTTCAAGGGGATTTAACAATCCTCTCAATATCGGATGTTGTGTCTGGTCAGGATTGAAAGTTTTCGCAGACGACCGAAAAAGCATATAATAGGCAAATACATTTTGTTTATGATATTGGGTAAATGTAGTTTACCATTAAGAGCAATGCATCCTTTAGATACAGTGGAACCTTTAGATAGAATGCCAAATCCGCGATTGTGAACCTCATTCTTTCGTGGGATTACCTCGTTCGTTTTCGGTATACACACACATTGGTCGGGACCGGAACGATTCGGTTTTGCGCGAAAGGTTCCGATTCCGAATAACTTGAATTGTCCAAGCTGTAAATGTGTCAATATAGAACAAAATATCTATGTATTAAACTTTTTCGGCGAACAGTTTGTCTCACGGAAATCTCTATTGAACGGACAAAACTTTTCGCAAACGTTCGGTTATTAGGGAGATAAATCAAATCCGATAAAGGGAAATCACCGTGAGAAAGTTTGAAATTGGTTACGAATATGTATGTGTGCGAACATGGTCTGGATATTGTCAAAATATTCCTTTTGTGGATAGATGGCAAGTTATGCCTCGAATTTCTCATAATGTAAATTGAGATTAAAACAACCGTAAAACGTTAATTTCAATTTTGTTATGAACCAATTTATTCGTATACAATCAATGAACACATTTTAACGAGAAGTGAAAGAATCCAGTCAACCATTTTTGTTCGCCTGTTTGTTATTCGTGAGTAAAGCTCCACTTCCGTTTGCGAGATTCGCGAGTGCTCGCGGAGATAATGTCGTAAAATCTTACGGATTTACGGTAATTCGCAAACTTTTCGCAAATGCTTTCCTTATTGAACGCAAGGCTGGACTAGGTCCTGACCGATGTGTATCGAGAACGAACGAGGTTATCCGAGAACAATTTCAAAAAGACGTGTTTACCCATAACCAAACAATAACGACATTTGACCACTTTGTTGGAGACGACTTAAGAAAACATTGTGGGAAAAGGAGAAATTGCTTGCGATGAGCAATTTTTCCTTTTCCTACAATGTTTTCTGAACATCAGAAAATTGTTATCCAATTTCATTACATTTTGAAATGTCGTCTGCAAACTCTTTCAATTTGGGACAGTCGAAGATTTAGCGTTTGGGAAAGGGTTAAGGGGTCTACCTCAAGTCGTCTGAAGCGTATGAACCAGACGTACATGTAGGTATCATGTAGGAAGGAGTCGGCCCAATTTCTCTACCGAAATTCGATATTTGCAAAGATTTGAGGCATCACCAGAATACAGCCATGACGAATGTGGGCTAGCATTTTTGTTGGGGTGTGAAGTAGCTATTTCGACACCAAATAATTTATTTGTAATACTAAATCATTCCTTCATGACTGTAAACTTTGTGAGTCGACTGTCGATTGTATTTCAAAACGTGTCATCGTTAGAGACTTGGTAATTGCTCTTTGTACATAAAATAGTATTACCCAATTCCACGCATAAAACATAATTTTATTATGTTACTGAACTCATTTAACGCAGTGAAACAAGATAGTTAAAAGGAATTTAGAATTACGGATTGAGACGGTTGCGACAAAAGGAGAAATTGCTCATCTGACATTACATTGCATGATACAATACAATACAATGTCATATTCAGTGAAGAAGGCCTTTGGACCAATACACACATCACATTTACAATAAGTACATACGCCAACAGTAACTAAGAATTCCTTATTGATATTCATTTTAAATAATAAATGGCTATACCTCATCTTATGTATGTCTTGTGTTATATAATGTTTTTTAAATTTATGAAAAATATGCGTTTCGTCAAGTCTGATTTACATGGTTGATACTTAGTTACGTGTCTCGTTTTGGAAATAAGACGCATTTCGTCATGTTTTAATTGTCTGTTGTTGCTCTAGAATTTGGCCAGACAATCATTCGGATATAGGTGAAAGGGTTACGACATCTGATGCCATGATGTTATAACATACAGTATTACAGTGTAACATAGCGTCTTGTGAGATGCTATAGACACCAAGGGTTGTATTAAAGCACGGATATTTATACATTTTTTTCTATTGTCGTTTCTTGATTAATTATAGGTAATATTAGAGGTATATAATCAAAGACTGGCGATCTCTTGAAATATGACAATAGAGAGTTACGTATTTCATTCAATACTTCTCAATTATTACTTAACTCATTCCCAAACAATAACGAAATTTGACCAGTGTGTTGCAGATGACTCTAGAAAACGTTGTGGGAAAGGGAGAAATTGCTCTTAACGAGCAATTTCTCCTTTTCCCACAATGTTTTCTGTCCTATCAGAAGATTATTTTTCATTTTCATCACATTTTGAAATGTCGTCTGCAAACTTTCAATTTGGGAGAGTCGAAAATAAGGCGTTTGGTAAAGGGTTAAGTAAAATGTCAGTAGGAAACGGGTTCATAACATTGAAATAGACATTAATCAGTGGTCTTATAATACATTAACCCGGTAAAAGTTGATTCTTTGATGATTCAAGTTTTATGTAATATGGCTTATTCAATGGGAAATCAGAAAGCACCGCCCCATATCAAAATCGGTGAACATGCAAGGAAATTATCGTTAATGGCCCTGTCAAATAGCCCGGCCGATTAGGTTCCGATGAGCCAGCGATGCGATTTTCACCGAACTCAGCCGAACACCGGCCGTGCCGTTTGTTGCTTAAAACCGCATCGGTGGCAGCTCGATGAAAATATAACTTCGGGGCTAAATTTCACCGGGCTCTCACCGAGCTCCCTCATCGCAGTCCTTGCTTGATCCAGTTCGTGTTCGAGCAGTGCCATTCGAAGTCTCCTCGGTGCAGCCATAGTGATGAACTGACAGTGTCAGGTAGGAAGAACGGAATAGCACGGCATCCAGGTCCGTGTTACATCGAACGAGCATCAGCCGGTCATCGCCCGTTATCAACCCGGCCGGCGGTCGCACAGTGTCCTGTTACCTGCTCGGGTACCGGCCGTATTCAATTTTGAGACAGAATCCGTACGGGCACCGGCCGGTGTTCGGTCGGTCGCCTGAAGATGTCCGGACGGAGTCTGTTCACGTCACCGAGCTCTGCTTCCGATGAGGAGAGCTCGGTGGCACCAAAAAATCCATTGAGCTCTACCGATGCCGGACATCGGCCGGGCTACGTGACTGGGCAATAAAGTGAACACTAATGATACGCCACAATATCTTTTTTTACCTGACAGTTGGGTATCTGCAGGGTACCGTTTCATCAAACGACTTACGGAAAATAATTCTGTAAGTCAAAATTGATTTATATGGATTTCATCTTAATACAATATAACAATATTGTTTTGTGACACATTATTGGAAGCCCCTCGGAGAGACGATTCTATTGATGTGTTACTTTGCAATATTGCTTAGCCAGGTACTGGGATAAGAGGGACTGAACATTTTCAAGTTACGCATATCTTAAGTTGTTTACTCAATTTCTGACATAGTTTAAGCGAGAGTATTAAGTGACGTATACTTCGATATTTTCTTTGGAGAGATTTTGTTCCATAATGTTATTTGGACGAATTGTGGAATGATATAAACTAAATGATTTAATTTTGCTTCCGATGAATAATCGCCATAGCGTAGCTTTTAACAATACTGCTGTTGTGTCGTTTTAAAAAAAAATAAATTCTAACTCGACATCTTTCACGAATTTCCGCATAACTGTGAACACGCATTTTTAAAACCACCACTGGTTTTTGGTTTATTATTTATTCATTTTACATCGATTGTTAAACAAGTTCTTACCACTTAGATAAATTTCTCTAGATTCTGCTTCCAGGGTACTTCACCAGTACTCGTGCCGGTTCGTGTGTGAGTCCCGGCAATCCGTATCACGCCCAACGGGGATTCGAACCCGGGACCCTCGGTACAAGAAGCCGACGGTCTACCACTGCACCACTGTCGCCCACATTAATTTGCAATATCTTCATTCTGAAACCTTTCACCATATAAGTAAAAGACCATATTATCAGGTCTCCCTGGGGACGCTTTCAGAGCTGACATATTATACCAACAATTTATAAATATATTGTTCAATTTAATACCATATTAGGGATGCTGTAATTATAATACGACTATGTAGATTTGATGATCAAAATGCACAGAATAACGTGCTTGCTAAGAGAATGTAGTGAAAACCGTTGCAACAAATCAACCCATGTCATTGTTTCCTCTTTTCGCAGGATCATCGTTGTTAAGGTTGTCATTATCATGTATATAAACGTGCTAAAAGACCGCACTATCAATAGCTGTATTATCATTAGCGGCATTAACAGGAACAGAAGCAATAATGATATCGTGATCAATATGGATAGACATTGTCATCATCGTCAACATTCTCGTCGTTTTGAAAACACTTTTATTGGTGTTTAACCCTTAAAATCCTGGGTAATTTTCTTTGTATTGTCTGATTTCCAAAACATTAAATCTGCTTAAGTTTGTTCAAAAAAGATACTAAGAGTAGCTTACAGGTTAGATCGCAGGCCAGTCGCAAATTAACTTGGCGGCTGGCCTAGATTTAACCTGTTTGCATAAGCATGAAGTAGGTTTCAGGGTACTGTTTAACTAAACGACTTAGGGAAATTTTTTGCATAAGTCGAAATTGTTATACATGGATAGTATCTTCAATAAAAGTACCCCATTGCAATGTGACACAGCATTGGAAGCGTCTCGTAGAGACGATTCAGATGATGTGCTACTTTGCAATATTGCTTAGCCCAATATCGAAATAAAAGGAAATGTTGTTTTGAACATAGGCAAATTATTAGCATAGGATGTTTCGTAAGACGGTACCAATCAGTTAAAGGATGAGACCATTTCAAAAAAAGGCATCTGTTCTCGATTTATTCCTATCGTCGGAATATAGGAATTTGTCAGTTTGACCATTCTAAAAGACTTTATTTTCTATATCGCACTGGGGTGAGATATCACACTAGAGTTTGATATAGATTTCTTGTCAGAACTACTTTTAAAGGGTTTTGCAGCTAGGACCTTGAACGCCTTATAAGAACGTTAATTACAGACATTTATAATCACATTTGACGCAATGAGTTGATACAAAAACAGTTAACACTTGTTAACATATGTTTAATTACTAATGCAGTATCTACATCTCTTAACCCTTTAACATGTAGTGATGGAATCGACTTCGTGCTAATGCAAAAAGGTTAGACCCAGTGTATTTCCTAAAAGCAAAAGCACATATCGCAGGGTTTGAAACGGTAGACGACACGAAAATCTATTTTTTCAGAGATTTACCCAGCATTCTAAGGGTAAAAGTTGTCCAGCTTCATTGAAAATTCAACATCGAGCCCATGCAAAAATTTCAATCGGGTTTCGAGTTTGTATAACCATGCGCGATTTAGGCATTTTTAACTCACAATGTCTCCGACCATCTTCAACTGGTCTTATCTATAAATCTGATTTGTTTACGCAAAACGGGGATATAATAAACAGGTTAATTAACTTGATTCCGATAAAATCTGAATCTGTCACTCGTATGGGTGTTAACCCTTTACCAAATGCCAAATTTGTGACTGTCCCAAATTCAAAAATGTTTGCATACGACATTTCAAAATGTGATAACATTTAAAACAAGATTCTGATAGGGCAGAAAACGTTATGGGAAAAAAATAAATTGTTCGAAGCGAGCAATTTCTCTTTTTCCCACAATGTTTTCCACAGTCGTCTGCAACAAACTGGTCAAATGTAGTTATTGTTTGGTAATGATTTAGAGGATTTAAAGCTGGCTCCTGTGGAACTCATTTTGACCCGATCCAACCTATACTCGTGACAGACATTTGATACCACTGGAATCCAATTAATTACTCTCTAAATGTTGGCTACTGTAAACGCTCATATGATGCATTCATACAACACGTGTCTATCTCTCAATGACTTATTGGACAACATAACAACGTATCGATAACGTATATGTGAATATCATACCAGCAAAGGACGGATTACCAAATAATAACAACATTTGACCAGAGCGTTGCAGACGACTCTGGAAATCATTGTGGGAAAAGGGGAAATTGCTCTTATCGAGCAATTTCTCCTTTTTACCACAATTTGTTCTGCCCTATCAGATGATAGCTTTTCAATTTCATCAGATTTCGAAATGTTGTCTGCAAGCTCTTTTAATTGGGGATGGTCGAAAATTTGACATTTGGTAAAGGGTTAAACATAAGACCGTTTCGTCTTATTGAACATGGCGGCTGGTTTGCGTTTAATGATCGGTTGACAATTATAACATTGGTTTATCCTTAAAAGAATTCTGACAGTTAATGGGGTGTTTCGTATAGGAGGCAAAATCAGAAGCAAACTATGACACTGTCCATAAAATTGATCGTTAATTCGACTTTTCTCCCTGTAAACCCAATCATTGATAAAATCATTCCTGTTTCAACATTATTTCAAACGCATTGACTTTTTTAGTATTCTTTCAATGATAATCCAATGATTTTTTGGTACTTTTTGATATATACCAATCTTTTCAAGTTTTCTACAAAAAGTTCCCTCTTTCATGTTATGTTCGTTCAATAGTTTCGTTTTTGGCACTATTGAGAAACTAGGCACCTCATTTTACAAGAATGGTTAAAATCATTCAGTTCCTCATGTCCCACACTTTTAAGGAGGACATTGTCCCTATGGCATTGTTTATGATGCCATCACATTATTCTGGTTGTTATTCAACGACTTTTTCAGTTTTTACTGTTGTTATTTCCCCACCCCACATGAACACACATTCAACCCCCCACACAAACACACGCACACAATATTGTTAAGCTTCTTGAACACAATCAGGTCAGAAACGAAGTATCTAGGTCACCAAACGACAAAAGGAAGGGTGCCAATCTTATAATCTAATTTTAGAATTCAATAATTTGAGGTGCGACGTCAAATTTGACTATTTCACAGCTTGTGGTCTGTGATTGATAAATGTTGAAATCGGGATTCCGGTCATTATTAACTAGGGAAAAGAGGTAGTTATCTATTTACATCATTGTACAAAAACACATTTACAACGTAAGATTTCATTTCATATATGATACAATGCATTTCCATTATTGAGTTATAAGAGATGAGTCTAAATGCAATAAGATTCAAAACAAAAACATCTTAATTAAAGATTTAAAGGTATGCTCATGCTCAGTTAAATTTGAGACATATGCGATGGTTATAGATAAAAATCCCCCCTAATCTTTGAGTTATTCAAATTTAGATCATATTTTACGAAATAAACAGTTGGAATGGTTTTCTAAATATTCAAAATAAGTGAACACAACTTCTACAACATAGTAATGAAAGAGGGATGAGAAGTATACAAATAATCTAGAGTTATGTAAGTCTGTAGACATTTTCTAAAATTTAAGATGTTAAGACATCGTATTCTTAAAGGTTTAGAACCACGATCTATGATCAAGTCCTTCTAAGGCTTGCAAAGATACGTAAACTTTAGATGGATGTTTAGATTTAAAATCATATCAACACTGTATACTACCCATGTTCACAAATGGTTCACGTCCAATTCTTCCTGGGGATAGGACTTGGTAGTTGGTACTCTCATTTTCTGCATTCTGCCTGCTTTGATCTAGAGTCTAACGAATCTGGTTGACATTGTTTTGTGTGTTTTGGGTTAAAAGCGACTCACATCAATGATACCAATCTAAATAGAGAGTTACATTGCTAACTTTTAAACATGAAATAATTATATGTCATAATGATTATCATTATTATGACTAAAGAATAATATGCTCGTCAGAAGCAAACTCTCAGTTTGTTTCGGTGAATTAATATTCCTGCGAAGTTGCGCTCTATGTCGCGTACAAAAAAATGGTTTGACTATGCACGCGTATTTGGTCTAGTAATTGAGGCAGAGCAAAGCCGCTTTTTAATTATTTAATCAAGGAGAACCATTCCCGTATCTTCTAAATATACTCTTTATAGTGTTCATCGTTGCTGCGTAATTGAATATTTGGTTGGTTCTTCGCACGCTATCTCTGAAACAAGAAAGACTACACATTGTCTTAAACCAATGTTACTGTATACGCTTACTTTTATCGACTTAATGCCTATGCAAACAGGTTGGGTCCAGGCCCGCCGCCAAGTAAATTGGCGGTTGACCTTTGATCTAACATGTTTGCTACCCTGAGTATCTTTCAAATTAAGCAGATATTTAGGGTTTGGGAAAACAGAAGACACATTAATCTATTTTTCTAAAATTACCCAGCATTCTCAGGTTTAACACACATTCATCTGAACAAACATAAAGTAGATCACATCATCAAAACATATCATTACAACATTCTCAAACACGTTCAAGTGATGTTTATACATGTAATACTTTTTTACGATCAGGAACTAGAAAAACAGAAAATTGGTTTATCGTCTCACATGTTCATAAATGTATATACAATAAATTAATCGCAAGTGTTTTTAATTTTGATTCTGACACACATTTGCACATTTGAAAGTTCTCACTGGCCAGTATGTAATACCTGTTTTATATCGGTCTGGCCAATGTTACCATTAGTCCGTTGTAGAAACATTGCCAGAGATGACAGGAAATGCCTAGTATGTAATTTGAATGTAATTGAAAACGAATTTCACTTTCTACTCGTATGTCCTTTTTATAGAGATATCAGAAGATTGTATTTGCCAAAATATTATTATACTTGGCCAAATATTCAGAAATTCATATGCTTAATGGAAACAAATTCTAAGAAAATAATTTTAAACATTAGTAAATTCATAGATAAAGCTAATAGCAGACGCAATAATCATATTGTAATTAACCAATGATTCATAACTACCAAGTATTCTGGCATTTAATTTTACAATTACTTTCATCTTTCTATTGTATTCTGTGATTCTTTTTCATCACAAAATCACATTTTTCTCATTTTTATGTTTGTACTGCCATGTTTATGCATTTTTATGCATTTCTATGCATTTATATGTTGCATTCATGTTTGACAACAAACTATGTTCAGTTTATATGTCAATAAACTATTTGAAACTTGAAACTTGTTGTTCCTACATATTGGATATGCTTAATCTCCCTTTTCGGTGAGATATACATATTGTGCCAATCTACGTAGGTTCTACTTACTTTATTGTTCGATCGATATTCAAGCGCGATAATTGAAGAAGTTGAATGTTGCTTACACGGTGCGGAAAATAAAATCAATTGACATGCTCGTCATAAAACAGTAAAAGTTACTCAAAATAGATATAATGAATAGAACAGAGCATAGTTTATCAAACAATTACAACGTTCATAGTTACATTTTACATAGTTTGTAAAAAATACTTTATTATGTGGTTTACCAAAATAGAAGATATGTAGCAAGTGTAATCTAGCTTTAGACGATCATAAGGTATCATAACTATAATAGATTAGGAGGTTTTTTACTTTAGTTATAGAATTTTCTCAATCATTCGATCATTGCAACTGAAACTCTCTCCGGAACTGTACACTATTTTGTCATGACATTTTGAAACATCCATGTTTGCTCAGCGACACCTGAAGGAGACGCGTAAAATTGATGAAGTTACTTCATATGAAATTGAATTACTACTGACCAAGTATATATTTCGAACTCATGATAAGTGTTCACGAAGTCAACTTGCAATTTAAAAAGCAGGTTATGTTTAATTATACAAATAATATAAGATATAATACCCAAAATGACAAAAACACATGCGGCTTACGTCAACAATATCTCAGGGGAGCAATAATAATCTATAGAAAACTATAGGAACCTCTTCTCGAACGTGGTGGTTTTACATTGAACCTTTTATCTAAATTAAGAACAGTCGTTCTCGGAGGCAGGATTTCATAGACATTATTTTCATCCAGAAATCCCAACTAAATACTGCAGCATAGGTGCATGGATTTGAGTGCTCATAACGAGAACTAAGAGCAAGGCTATGGAAAGAATTACGGAATTTGCTTTGGACTTACCCTTAACCCTTAGAGTGCTGGAACCGACTTAATGCTCATGCAAACAGATTAGATCCAGGCCAGCCGCCAGTTTACTCGGCGACTGGCCTTTGCTTCTCTGAGTATCTTTCCTCAACAAAATTAAGCAGATATATAATTTAATGTTTCCGAAAGCAGACGACACAAAAATATATTTATAGAAAATAACACAGCATTCTAAGGGTTAGATAAAAAACTCAATGTGATTCAAGCCCCTGTGCAAGAAATGTCGACCGCCATGACGGGCCTAAATTCAGCGCTTTTCAATATTATTAAACATAATGTTCAATGCTATTTCCTGTGGTTAACTAATAAAGAACGTAGACGCTAATTCTTATACGCCGCGTATATTTTCCATTATACAGCGCACGAAAAGACAATCCAATTTGGCTCGTGTAGCGATTGCATTAAGACTCTGCGATGGTTAGGCACAAATAACCGAAGACATCCTTGTATATCAACCAAACACGTGTTCCCCTGATTTAAAACAACTTTCGTTCACGTGTATTGATTAAGTCCAACAATTTCTTTCTTATGAAATAAGCAAGTGATTCGATTAAAAATCCCTAATTGCGCGAACATTTCGTGCAGAATAGATTATGCAAAGCAAGCGATGTCATCATTGTTCCATATATAGAACAGACAGAGGTAGTATGCAGCTATGTACCTGATTCGAGCTTAGTAAATGACGTTTTGATCCATTTAATCACGTATCTTGACTTTTCCTTAAGGTGTGTCAACCCTAAGAATACTGGGTCATTTTCTACCAACAAACGTTTGTGTCGACTGCTTTCCAAACTCTAAAATATCTGCTGAATTTGATGAGGCAAGATATTCAGCGTAGCAAACAGGTTAGATCAAAAGTCAACCGCCGATTTACTTGGCTGCTAGTCTGGATCCAACCTGTTTGCATACGCATGAAGTCGGTTCCAGGGGCCCGTTTTACTAAACAGTTTACGTTTAAGATTTGCGTAAGTCTAAAACAACAAGTCCTTTTATTTCAATATTTGGCAAAGCAATATTGCAAAGTAACACATCATTGGAATCGTCTCTCCGAGACGCTTCCAATGACGTGTCACATTGCAATATTGTACTTTCATTGAAGATATTATCCATGTTAATCAATTATGACTTACGCAAACATTTTCCGTAAGTTGTTTAGTAAAACAGGCCCCAGCACTATAAGGGTTAATGTTTTTATTTCCATCCCTTATGAGACCACTCTTAATTTGGGATTTATAAAATGCTTGCAAGAATGAGAAAAAGGTAGGGATAGGTCTCGAGTCGATCTTACCTTTATTGGGCTTGACCTTTTATTGTAAATCACATAACAATCACGTGTGGCAATGACGTATGACAAACTATATTAAGATTTTAGACAAATGATTCGAAAATGAAGCATCTAATTGAAATACAAATTGACAAACTATGCTCAGTTTGTAGACAAATGGATCTGAAATAAAACATATGATTGAAATACAATTGAAGTTTTGTGAAAATGATAGAATAATGTGTACTTTTTCTTTATTGTAACGTTCCATGCTCATGATGTCTCAAACGTATGCTGAATAACGGCTTTTCAACGGAGATGAATAGAAATGTTTTAAAGAAACCTTAACTTTTAAAGGTTTCTTAATACGTACCAAAGTGAAGAATAACAATTCGAATTACTGTAGCAGTTACAATGTAAAATTCAAGGAATTATGAGCAGTTACAATGATTAGAGGATGAACATGATCATACACTGATAAAAAGAATCCTTCTCTGCACACTTTATACAGTATGTAGAAATATGTATGTATGTATCATAAAGGTATGTCATTGGAAAGAAAATAATAAGGTCCAACTCGGTAATATTATTTTAGGTTTCCAAGCATTGCTTACGAATGAAAAGTTGGTAACAATCAAAATGCTCCCTGGAGATGTACCGTTTTATGAAGGAATACATTTGTTATACTTGACCCTTAGAATTCTAGCTTATTTTCTAAAGATAAATTTATGAATCGTCCGCTTTCCAAAATGTAAAACACCTGCTTATTTGTTGAGGAAAGATACACAGAATAGTAAACAGGTAAGATCACAGGCTAGTCGCCAATTTATTTGGCGGCTGGTCTAACTCCATTTTAATGCATCTGGTGTTTTTTTTAATATGGGTTTTGCATCACATCAACATTATTTCAGTTATGTAGCGATGCCCGACTCTTAATGATGGAGGAAGACCCCATACTCAACAGCCCATAAGGGCTGGTCAAGGCGGGTAGAACCATCGGCATTCCGTAAGTCAGTCGGGAGACTGCCTCTCATGAAAATCCATATCCCTCTCAGGATTTGAACCCACGCGGAGAGGGGCCATGTGATTTCAAGTTCTGTACTCTAACCACTAGGCCACGGAGGCCCCTCATCTGATGTAGGCTACTTAAGAGACCACTATGGCAACACGATACATTGCTCATGATAAGCAATTTATCGTTTTATCATTATGGCTTTATCTGTCAGCAAAAATAAAGAAAATGAACAGTTTATCCTTTCATCACTTTATTCAGTAACAACAAGTAATAATTACGATAAAAGGAATCCTGATCATGCTATGTCTGGTGTCTGTTGTTGCTTTCAGTTTGGACCACCCACGTGTTGCAATATGGGTGAATAGGTGAGCAAGCTAAGTTTCCAAGTTTCTTTAGCCCTTATAGTGCTGGAACCGACTTCATGCTTATGTATTATGTACCGACATGTTGGATCCAGGCGAGCCGCCAAGTAAACTGGCGGCTGGCCTTTGATCTAATCTCTGTGCTACTCTGAGTATCCTTTCCCATCAAAATAAAGCAGATAAATAAGGTTTTAAAAACGATTCTAATTGAAGAAATTGATGACTTGATATGTCTACCGATCATGTGTCACGATAGTTTGCTGCAAGCCGAATTGCAACGACATATATAAACCCTTACAGTTCTGGAACCAACCTCATGCTTATGCAAACAGGTTAGATCCAGGCCAGCCTCCAAGTAATTTGGCGGCTGGCCTGTAACCTAACCTGTTTGCTACTCTGGGTATCTTTCTCAGCAAGATTAATCAGATATCTAAGGTTTTGGAAACCAGACGATATTAACATTTATTTTCAAGAAAGTACCGAGCCATCGTAGGGTTAAAAGAACGCATTTTCTGGTATTCTGGTAGTCAATCGAGAACAACTGTATTAATTCGTTTGGATGTTCTGGATTGTCAGAATAAATCAGGGTGATTAAAGGATTCATTGCTCTAAATGATCGTTTCATATGGCTTTGTCACAGTGGTTTCTACGATTTTCCATAAAAGATGCGATGGAGTGGTTTAGAATGTACAAAGGTACCATTTAACTTAATATTATTTTGCGCTGGAGATGTGCGTAAGTTCAAAACAACCTCTCCCTTATTATTCAATATAGCGCTAAGCAATATTACAGGGTAACAAGTCTTTGAAATCGTCCATGCGAGTCGCTTTCAATGACATGTCACATTGCAATATTTTACTTTCATTCAATACACTTTCCATGTTTATCAGTTTTGTCTTACGCAATTATGCTCCGTAAATCGTTTAGTAAAATGGTACTCATGTCGATATCCTTCAACAGGTAACCTTCATGACACATAGGTTATGATATAATACCAGACGACAATCATAAACAAGTCTGTGGAAACTATTGATATATGATTTATAGATTGTACAGAGTTTAAATTTTGTCCAAAGGTTCGAGGGGCTACACCCCTCATCTTCAAGGACTGCTATTAAACCATTACCAAACGCCAAATTTTCGACTGTCCCATATTGAAAGAGTTTGCAGACGACATTTCAAAACGTGATGAGATTGAAATGTTATCTTCTGAAAGAGTTCAAAACATCGTTACGAGCAATTTCCCCTTTTGCCACAGTGTTTTCCAGAGTCGTCTGCAACAAAGTGGTCAAATGTCGTTATTGTTTGGTAATGGGTTAAACCATTCAATGATTATTCTTGAGGAAGAGACTTTAACGACTCGAAACGGTGGACAAAATATAAAGTGTGTACAATCGATAATTCATCTACAGCTATATATAGGTTAGAGGCTAGATAGTGAAATTTAAACGATATAGAAACCCCAAGGAAGGAGCGATAGCGACTGACGGGGTTTCTATGTCGTTTAAATTTCACTATATAGCCTCTAAACAATTTAGTGTTTAACCTACATTTCCATAGAGCGCTCTATTTGATGCTGGCAAACCACGCCTCTACGGTTATGATCTGCGAATGGCATAAAACTGCTGCTCAGTATTTTGAAATTCGACATAAACCACGCCTTCCGCGGCTGTCAATTGCATGCCAAGAATCTGCCATACCATATTTGGAAGAAGAAAACTGCACTACCCAGTGATGTAGATTGCAATGTAGTTTTGAGTTTAATCCGTTACTCCATAATTTATTCCTCACCTACAGCAGAAAACTTGAGAAGCCCTTGTGACAAAAGAAGAAATTGTCTTCTTTTGTCTGTTGATGCTTTCAATTTGTACCCGTCACATTATTCCTAATGGGGTAAAAGGTTAATATAGTTCAGTTTCTTTTTTTCTCAACGATGTTAGGATACTCAGTTAATTGTAATTCCTTCTTATTTATTTCTGTGTTTATTTCTCCCCCGCGACGTCACAGCGATCTTTCAATCGCTACCGTAGGCTAGGCTTACACGTGTCATTGATTTGGAGGTGGAGCCTAAAACTACACATTTATGCGCATGCGTGATACCAGAGTAATAGTCTCATAGAGCCCAGATAGAACACTCGAATGGTAGTTTATGGAAAATAAACCAACAAAAAAATTCAAATTGACGCATTCTCATTGGATGAAAATGTAGGTTAAACACTAAATACTGTTGAACGAAAGATAATGTTTTCATTGCGTAGAAACCATTGTGACAAGTAGATGAAGGATAATCCCCATCAGGAAATTTCTATGACATACATATCGGTTATTGTCTCGAAATTGCGTAGTTACATATGTAACTATTGCATCATTAATGACTAGAGTTACCGATCAAATCAATCCCGAAGTCACTGACCTATTGTAAATAATGCAAAATAACGTAGGCGCTTAACCCTTGGGGTGTGTAATGTTTCTGTCAGAGACCCATTGAACTGAATATGACGTTTGGATTCTATGTTAGATCAGTTAACCCATTACCAAACAGTATCGACATTAGACCAGTTTGTTGCGGATGACTCTGGAAACCATTGTAGGAAAAGGAGAAATTGCGCAAAACGAGCAATTTCTCCTTTTTCCACAATGTTTTCTGTCTTATCCGAAGGTAATTTTCCAATTTCATCACATTTTGAAATGCCGTCTGCAAACTCTTTCGATTTGGGACAGTTGAAAATTTAGCGTTTGGGAAAGGGTTAGTGTGTATTATTCTCGAATAACTCTGAATAAAAAACGAACCACTATCTGCGCCATCTCATTGGAGCGAGTGTTTGACTCACATCAATGTACTTCCTACTTTTTACTTACTCTACTTACATCATTTTCCTTACTTTCTTTCGTCAAACATAATACCAAAACACAAAAATTGTTTTGTTTTGTTTCAACGGCATTTTATTTTTACCTGAACATTGTTTCATCTGTGAACTACTACGTTTAATGTTCTCCCTCGAAGAAGTTATTAGAGTTATGTTAGTAGCATTTGTCATACACCTGGTACTTTCGAGATCTTAAATTCTCATTGACGCCAATGTTGAATAACGTATTTTCAAGATTCTCGACAAGGAAAGTAAAAATAGAAACGGAAACACGGTAAAGAGACTGCAGCAAGCTGCTGCTTCGGAACATGGATATGCTACCTAGCGGTGGCATGCATGAGATATCTACCTATAATAACTATATGTTTAATATTACATGTGAAACTGTTGCTTGTTTCGTTGAATACCTAAAAGGACTTTTTTAAAATAGATATACACCTACCGATGTATACTTTAATGGTATAAGTATGTTTGGACATCGAAGTGTTTTAGCCTGGTTCCACATGCCCAGTCTGATTCAACATCTTTCTATGTAAATACATGAATTATCGTATAAACAAAAATTGAAAAATGATCATACACAACGCTCGGCCGGGGAAGTCTAGGTTCAAGCTCCCTTCAGTACGAAGGTATATCCTAGAATCTTTCTTGTGCAAACTGAGGCCATTTCGAACTAGGATACACGAATAAGATTTCAGGGAAAAAATCATAAAATTCAAACGGGATGCTTAATGTAGACGTTAGAATTTTAATTTTATAGGATAGTACGTACGCTGTGCTTAGTCGGCATGCATGTAGCTGTGTGCCTGTTTGTATCTATTTCGTTGTTAAGGTCGATTTATGGTTATTACATCAGCAAACCCTTTTTGATTGATTGGTAGTTCTTTGGCGTTATTTTCCATGTCAAATGTGCGAGAGGGTCGTGGACATTCCTCATTACAATGGCAGAACTTAACCCTTACAGTGCTGGAACCTATGCAAGAAGGTTAGATCTAGGTCATCCGCCAAGTCAATTTGCGGCTGACCTGTGATCGAATCTGTTTGAGTCTCTCGGTATATTTCATCAACATAATTGAGCAGATATTCAAGGTTTTGGAAACTGATGACTCAAGAATCTTTTTAAAAAGAATTACCCAGCATCCTTAGGGTTGATATCCCGTGAGTATTGTAACTCCCATCAATAGGAACTATCTTTTTATTGGAAAACCTTGCTACTTCTATACAAACATTATCTTATTTTTTTACTGCTTATAATTTCAGGTTAATCCAGACCAGACCTACCCGTTACATGACAGTGTCGTTGGAGTACATTCGTGCATACGTGATAGACACTCGTTCGAAACGAAAGACATTGTACAAAGGACACCCATAAACACGGACCAAGTTTGTGACAAAGCGAGATAGAGTGTTGATAAATCCATGAGACGGATACCTATGTTCCCAGTGATAATTATGACTTATATTGTGATGCTGTCGAATCAACTTTGAGTGAAAGACGCATATCCGTTTTAATGTATATGTAGACGGATGCCAAGTGTCATGGCGGCAGCATCGAAGTGAATAGAGATGTGTTTTCGTGTATTATGTGATGACATATATTCGTATTTGCTCATACATTGATAATGTTTATAGATAGTTTCGAGAGTAAGGATTGTACGTACAGTCGAGTCCCGATTATTCAAACACGTGTTATCCGAAAGTCATGCCTCATCCGAATTAGCACCCAGAGTACCGTTTTACTCAACATTTGACGCTTAGGATTTGTCTCTTCGAGACGCTTCCAATGACGAGTCACATTGCAATATTGTACTTTCATTTAAGATACTATCCATGTTTATAAGTTTTGTCTTAAGCAACTTTTTTCATTATGTCGTTTAGTAAAACGGTACCCATGTCCCGTTGATGGCATGATGTTAAAAGTAAGAAAAGGCTGGCCTTTGTAGACTTTGCATTTCATTTCCATATTTCGGAATATTCTAAACGATGCTTAATTCGAAAAAGACCTGTGGTCCTGTCGATTTCGAATAAACGGGATACGACTGTACTTTTATAACGCCAAAAGTGATAAGGGCAATGAAACTCAATGACGTGATATTGATAACAATAACGACGCCAATAATGTTGAAGCTGGTTAGGATGATAATGACAACTATAACGTGAATAGAATTGGAATTAGTTATTGTGTTTATAGTGATGGTGATGATAATGTTGACGATATCTAGTGATCACCATGGGCATCATATCGGCCATTATAACATACACCAATGCCATTGCAAGCTTCCTAACAACCATGATCACGTCATCAGTTTTAATGCCGTTACCGTCATCTTTTTTTGGCAATTATTTTTTGAAGATGTTGAGACATAGACATAGACAAATTTTATTGACATTTAAATAAGCTAGTGCAGTTTCTGGTTATATACAAAATACGTATTTACAATAACTTTTCATAACATGTTACCGTCGTCTCAAAAATGAAAATAATAAATGATAACCAGAAAACAATGCAACCGACAAACGACGAGAAAGGTTATTGCATAGAAAACGATCATGAACTTTTTTATATAAAGGAAGTTGTGCTTTATAAGGCAATAGCAATAGGTTTATTTTTCATGCAGCATTTCAACAAATATAAGACAAGTCCTTTACTGTGGTTACACGTCACAATCGTTTTGACTGGACATTTCGAATGACTGCCCTAAAACAGGGTTAACCCTTTCCCAAAAAATAACGACATTTGACCACTTTGTTGCAGTCGACTTTAGAAGTCATTGAGGGAAAAGGAGAAATTGCTCGTGGCGAGCAATTTCTCCTTTTCCCACAATGTTTTCTGGCCTATCAGAAGATTATTTTCCAATTTCATCACATTTTGAAATGTCGTTTGCAAACTCTTTCAATTTGGGACAGTCGAAAATTCGTTGTTTGGGAAAGTAGAAACGAAAACTATTGGGCCGATATCATTTTTATCTGGACTTCTGGATTTCGGTTATTTTGAACCTTTCAATAGCGATGGTGAAAACACAATAACGAATATGGTGATAACGGTTTTTAATAGTTCTAGCATCCAGAAGAATACAGTACAAAGATGTACCTTACAATAAGCCAATAACCTTATGTCTAGACCAATATTAATGACGACACAGGCTTACCGTTACAACAAAATGCGTTATCTAATGAATGCACCTCTTTTTGACGCTGACTAATGAAATTCGACGGATTCTTACCAGCATGATCCAACCCTTATTTGCGGTCAGAATATGGGTTTCTTTCTATCTGCTTTGAGCTGTAAAATACCTGCGAAGCTGTTTGCGTGTTGTAAATAACGTGAATATAGTATTCAAACAAACACACACATGAAACCGACCTTTTTATAAGTTTGAACAAGATATAGTCATTCCCGTACAGTCGTGCCATTAACGATGTGTGATGAATAAAAGAACCATGATTTTCAAAACTAAAGATTTCATTTAAGTTAAGGTTACCATTGTAGTTATTTTCAGGTTGGTATTTGACCAATGTTTGATTAATGGCTGTTGATGTTTGGCTGGTTGATACTGGTCGAAATCAAACATTGCCCAAGCCGACTCTTTACTTCTTCTTGAAGTTGGGCCGGTTGAAATTCTTTGACCATAAGTGCTTAACTAGTTGACTTGTGGAACGCTAATTCCTATATGCTTGTAAAGACCAGACAACAATGTGGGTTTAGGATTCCTCGGTTTGATTCCGTATCCCGGCAATATAATTCAGCCTACGACATTCGTTCTAAATGGAACTGCGCGGTACCGGTAGGTTCCAAGAAGAGGGAATATTTGAACAGTTTAGTGGATATAAATAGTGAATGTTAGAAAACATAATTCAATGCCCAACAAACAAATACGTCAAACAACCAAGCAAATAATCAACATTTTACGTTTGAGTTTAAGTCCGTCTCTTTTTCTGAAACATAGTCACCCATTTACCTGTACATAGCAATAACGGAAACAAAACTAAATGATTTTGGAGCATCAAAGTAATTGCTAAGAGGGACATCACAGATATACTCGTACATTATAGGAGTAAAAGGCTTTTTCGCTGCACAAATTTACCTGAAAAGAGAATGTGATTAAACCCATGACATTAAGGAAATGTAACACATTCCATCAAACCTTCTGCGAAGCAAAGGCTATGTCTTTCTCCAACTTGAGAGAAAAATCTACAAATGGACAACAAAAAATATTATTAATAGGTAATGCAAATTTTCAAATGATTGAATATGACTATGAATACTAAAGACGGACTACGTAAACTACAATATTATGTTGGTCTGTTATCAGTATGTATCTTAGAAACCACATGTTTTAGAGACTAAAGCGAAACAAGAAACTTTCGTCTGCCGCATACAAAAGGGTCAGCGGACAGACGTCCAATTCGTGGAATCTCGTCGCACACGAGATCAATGCGGGATAAGACGGCCATTTTATCACCCAAGTTTTCATTAAAGTCCCACTCCTCCGTTAATTATGTATGACCTGTCCTGGCTGAATTTTTGAAGTTGCACATTCGCCTTTATTTACGACCGGTTACGTTGTCCAATCGATAACCTCGTGGTATACCGCTCACTTTTGGTCCTCCTTTATTCCATATAAAACAGCCATTTTGGACCCTTCACAGTACCTTCGACGACTAGATTCGGAATGAATCCTCGACTCCGTACCCAATCAGAATTTCATGAAAAAAGTAGTTCTGGTTCAAGCAAAGGTTTAAAACATGGCCAACGCCAACAAAAGATCAAAAACAGCCAAAAAGACCCTTTCTTCTGTCATAAAAACATATAGTAAACACACAAAGTAACATGCTAAATTATCATGAACTGCTTTTCACTGTACAACAACCTCCGGAAGTAATTCCTGAGTGGTCTCCCACCTAAAATGACCTTTCTTATCGGAAGTAGAATGGACAACATTCACTTCCGCATACGGTTTGTTTCCTCTACTCCTTAATTTCTCACATTCTTTTTTTATTGCTGCAACAGTCTTTAAGAGACCATTATAAGAAAAACTAATAAATATGGATAGTATCTTAAATGAAAGTAAAATATTGCAATGTGACTCGTCATTGGAAGCGTCTCTCGAAGCGTCTCGGAGAGACGTTTCCAATGATGCATTACTTTGCAATATTTCTTAGCACAGATAATACCCCTCAATCTATCATATTTGCTGCAAACTTCTTTCGAAAGCATTGTGCGAAAAGAATAATAAAGCTTTTTTCACTTATTGCGTTCGATACAAAAGTGTTGAGAAAATCGTTATGACAAGATAAAAATCCCTTTTCGCCATACATACAATATTCTGGTACAAACACATTAAAAAGCGTTGTGACAAATATTAGATCTTACTAACGTGTTTATTGACTTTAAGTGTTTATTACTTAAACATGTATATTTAGTTGTTTGGGTTTACATGTCATAGTTAGTATGCGGACCTCTCTATTACTTGGGTGGCACTGATTTATAGGTTATGCAAGAATTTCTGTATACAAAATATTTATTATGAGCATTCTTATGTTAACTCTTTACCAAACTCCAACTTTTCGACTGTCCCAAATTGAGACAGTATGCAAACGACATTTCAATATGTGATGAAATTGGAAAACAATCTTCTGAAAGGGCAGAAAACATTGTTGGAAAAGGAGAAAATGCTCGTTAAGAGCAATTTCTCTTTTTCCCACAAGGTTTTCCAGAGTTGTCTGCAACAAACTGGTCAAATGTCGTTATTGTTTGGTTATGGGTTAAGGTGACCCATTGCCTGTGTAAATTACCTTCACGTGTATTGCACAATGAATCAACATATGCTTTGTTGATTAATATCATCCACTTGCTAAGCTTATGTTAGTGAACATAGCTACATTGACACATGTATCATTTATCGTAAATCATTGTTCATAGAAAACAATCTCAATTCGGATATACATGTATATAGTTGAATATTCCATAAAGTGTGCATATATTTTGTTACATATACAGCGAAAGTGTTTTATTGTTTCCTTCAACTTTTCTAATTTGCCCACGAGTTTGAATTAATTCCTGGGAATGTTGTGTTACAGTTAATCGTGTTTTAAGCGACCGTAATTAATGTATAATGCAATAAGTATTATGTATAATTAAAACAAGAGACAACATCGTGGGGTAAAGGGCAACAAAAGACGTTATACGAACTCCAGTCATTTAGGTCTTTCTAAATGACTTGCGTCCTATATTGGGAGAGCATCAGATATGATTAGTTTTGACGGAGTGTTTAAGAGTTGTCGCTTAAATCAGTATTGACTGCATATGATTTTTCCCCGAATTCTGGACTTATTCTTTGTTAATCTGTGTATAGTATTATATTTTGTCTTTTATGATCACATTCCGAAATGTTTACGGTGTCTAAAGTATCTGTATAAAACATATCTTGTAAATAATAGTTGTTAAACTTGTTTTTGTTTTGATTTTAACTCAGATGAACTTGATCAGTATTGTTTGATTGTTATTTGTTCGATATTAAAACGAAAACATGCTAACGCAAACGTTTAAATGAAAAGGTTATGAGTGTCGTCTTTTGATAGACGCCACCGTTTCCATACATTGTGGAATCTATATCTATTCTAAGACCAACAAGGCTTAACCCTTTCCCAAACGACAAATTTCCGACTGTCCCAAATTGAAAGAGTTTGCAGACGACATTTCAAAATGTGACGAAATTGTAAAATAATCATCTGATAGGGCAGAAAACATTGTGGGAAAAGGGGAAATTGCTCTTAGCGAGTAATTTCTCCTTTTCCCACAATGTTTTCCAGAGTCGTCTGCAACAAAGTGATTAAATGTCGTCATTGTTTGGTAATGGGTTAAGGTATCTAATTTCTCCTTTTCCCCCAATGTTTACCAGAGTCGTCTGCAACAAAGTGATTAAATGTCGTCATTGTTTGGTAATGGGTTAAGGCATCTATAAAATGTTTTATCTGTCAGGTTTTTGATGGGTTAAACATGCTTTTGGCAGGGTGGAAAACCAACTTTCCGTACTGCTCAGCTTGTCCAAAAGCCTTAACGAACAAGGGACATTTTCCTTAACTGTACTTTTTAACCATTTTACGAAATAATGCTGAAAATATGAGGCATGTACGGGCAAGTTAAGCAAAATCTGATTTCGCCTTCCCTAAATGATTGTTCTTTCATCATATGGTATCATATCAATTGAGACCTAAGTGCCTGGGTAGCGTTTTTACTAAATAGTTTACGCTAGGAATTTACGTGAGTTCAAAATCACCTCTTATTTTATTTCTATACTGGAATGAGGCAATATTGCAAAGTAACACATAATTGGAATCATCTCTCTGAGACGCTTCCAATGACGTGTCACATTGCAATAAAATACATACAGTGAAGCCTCGTTTATCCGGACCCCGATTATCCGGATGTCTCGCAATCCGAACGAAATTGTAAGGGAACGGAATTATTTGACCAGTTTGTTGTAGACGACTTTTGAAAACATTGTGGGTAAAGGAGAAATTGCTCGTGACGAGCTCTTTTCCAACAATGTTTTCTGCCATATCAGAAGATTATATTTGAATTTCATCACGTTTTAAAATGTCGGCTGCAAACTCTTTCGATTTGGAACGGTCGACAATTTGGCGTGTGCTACAGGGTTATAAGTATACACGTGCTTACAGACTGTTTATGTCTTAATGTGTATGAGGACATGGTCTGCTTCATTTGTCCGGATGATTCGGTCATCCGGAAATTTTGATGGGAACAGACGTGTTCGGATTAACGAGACATCACTGTATATATCAAAGATACTAAACACGTTTATCAGTTCTGACTTACACAAATAGTTTCCGTAAGTCGTTTAGTTAAACGGTACCCTGGTCAAGCAATGATTAAGTTTTTCGGTTGTCCCATTAAGTTAGATTTTTAAAGTTTATCAAAGAAATGATAGGTATATTTAAGGGGCCTAGTTAGCGTACCCTTGGTTACTTTTTAGTGAACATTTTACGCGTATGTTCAAACCCATCTTTTTCAATATTGAGAAAAGCAATATTGCAATTTATTATATTCCTATCAGTGAAATACTGGGATTTCTCAGTGTATTAATTTTCAATTTTGTCACAGTGAATATCTTCACTAGTGATGATATCAAAAAGTCATATCATCACTAGTGATGATATGAGTTTTGACGGAACTACTTTCTTTTTAACCATTTCCTTGCTTAGCAAGGGCAAAGCCCAACATCATTATAATATTGTGTTGGTTTTCAACTGAATTGTTTTGATAATGTTTTTCATTCAACTACTTTATCATTAAATAGGAAAGAAGTATACCGAATAGAAACTGAATATCAACTTACCTTTATGAGCTGATCATGGGTAGTTCCAGTGACATTAATCCAAACATGATATTAATAGCTGTCCTCCAGTTTAGCACCAGACACAATTAAAACACAAACAATCCTTTTAAAGAATCTCCTCATCTTTTCCAATCGAAACCATGACGTAATTTCCATCCATAATGATCCAACTAGTAGAAAAGATCCATCATTTCATAATTTTATTCAAGATGTGTATTCTTTGAAATTCCATATTTTTCCTTTGTAATCCCGAGTTTCTTTATTAAAGTTGAAATAGGCAAAAGCTACATTTCTGTTAATCATTGGTGCAAAAAGTACAATATACAATGCAACAAATACTAACAGAATATTTCAAATTGCCTTCAAATCTTTCTCCTTTTGGGTCCTTTCCATCCTTTCCATTGATTTTTTCTGAAAGAAAAAACAGAGAAATTCCAAATGATTTTGTCGTCTGCAATTCCTGGAATTTCAAGATGGCCGACTTTTTGAGTTCTCTGTCTGAACTAGAGATAGATAAGATTCTTCAAGAGTCAGAGTTTGATGAATTACCACATGTTGGATGTCCAGCTCCCAATGAAAGAATGAAAGAAAGAGAAAATAGGTTTGAAATGATAGACCCGGAAGCTATTGCTAATTTCATTGCAAATCAAGAGAACGGGAACACAAAGAGGAAAACCATCTATGATATGAATTTGTTTAGACAATTTATAAATGAACAGGGAGATAAAAGGGAAATAACCCTTATGATGCCAAGCGAGATTGATACCTATTTTGGTAACTTTTTGACAATTGTAAAAAAGTCCGACGGATCGGAATATGAACCTTCAACCATAAGAGGTTTTATGTCCAGTTTGGAGCGTTTCCTACGACAGAAGGGTTACACACAATCAGTCAACAAAAACGGAATGTTCCCTCACTCCAATAATGCAATCAAGGCCAAAATGGCTTACCTGAAATCATTGGGAATGGGGAATAAACCTCGAGAGTCAGACGAACTGACAGATAGTGACATCGATAAACTATTTGATTGCAAACAACTAGGTGTGGACACTCCAGTTCAGCTAATAAATCTTCTACATCTTACTTTTTCATTGGTAATGGGAATGAGAGGGGGGAAGGAGCAACATCAACTGAAATGGGGGGATATAGAACTCATGACTGACGAAGACGGAGACGAATTTCTCCAACACACACGAGAAAGGCAAACAAAAACTCGCACAGGATGTGATCCGAAAAACCAGCGAAAATTTAAGCCGAAAGCATACAACAACAAAGAAAACCCGAACCGCTGTCCTGTACTGGCTTACAAAAAATACAGAGATGCGCGGCCAACTTGTGAGCCAGAAAGTCCCTTCTTTCTTTCCATCAATCATGGATTTACGAGAAAACCAGGCTCATACATGTACAAAAACTGTGCCATGGGAATAAATCACATCTATGGACTTGTTAAAATGATGAAAGAGAACTGTTCAGATATAACAGGGAAAAGAATAACCAATCATAGTGTGAGAAAACATTTACTGCAAAAATGCAATGACATTGGTCTCCCCCCAAATCAAACCATTCAGATAAGTGGACATCGAAATATCGGAAGTATCAATAATTATTCTCGAATGAACAATCAACAACAAAAGCAAATAGCCATGGCATTGACGGCTCCTCATCCATCGACTTCAATATGTCTCCCAGCAGTACCAGCAGCTCCTTGTCCACCAACGTCCGTATGTCTCCAACCAGTAGCGACTGTAACATCTCCAAATTCTCCAAATGTTCTAAACTACAGTCAAGCGGCCAAAACATCCTCAACCAGCAAGATGGATGTGGATTCCATGTTCCAAGGCACAACGATTATACATGGAGGGACATTCACTTTCTATGGCGCAGGAAACCACATCAACCAGGAAAGCCCAAAGAGAAAATATAAAAGGCTGCGACCAATTGACTCTGACAGTGACTAATTCTGTGAAGAAATTACAATTTTCAATTTAATATTTATGGTTTTGTTTATGGTTCATCCTTCAAAAAAAGGGAAAAATTAAATTACTTTCATTGAACTGAAGTTATGAAATTAAAAAAACAAAAAAAACCATGTTGATTGTCTTTCAGTGTCGTTTGCATAGCATGACAGACAGTTAATTGGCTATAATTTTTCAGTCTGTCTGTCGGTCCATCACACCTTTTAGAGTTGTCTTGCTTTTTTCACAATGTGCTATCTCCGTTTGTGTATATTCATTATGAAGCGCCTGTCAGGCGTCACATGTGCATGTATCCTTCCGTGTGTGTTCCTCCAAACACTCATGATTAAAAAAGAAAGCCGTTTGTTGTTTGTCCTAAGAATAGGTTTACTAAAGTTTATTTCACAAGTTAATCTTCCTCTGTTTCGTCGCTGCCTTAGCTGTCTTGCAAGACAAGTTCTTACAAATGAAATTCGCTCCAGAGCTCAACAAAAAGGATGTAGATAACGATGATCAACTACACCATCACCTTTCCTTATGAATGATAGAATTTCAGCTGTAGCAATGCGTTCCTTTAAAAAACATAAGTGAATGTAAGCCGTTTTCGCGAATATTCCAGCCTTGCCGTCTTTGATTAACATGATCTCCAGTACAGACGATGTGTCGATTAAGATACCTATTGTAATATATCCTCAAGCAATCCGTATTCCTGCAATGTA
>OX401413.1:20978796-21048796 GCA_947846245.1 Cerastoderma edule | reverse complement strand
AACAGACTTTACCTCAATACATCAAATACAGTTTACCTAAGAGCAGCGTTGTGTCTGATCATATTCTAAGCTTCAGCAGTCGTTTTACTGACTAATAAAACTAAGTAAAATAATGATTCCTATTCATTACAACAACATATATATATTCTGGATTTTGTTGTATGTGATGGCTTTTTCCTACATCTCAATATGTGATAAAATTGAAAAATAATCATCTGATAGGTCAGAAAACATTGTATGGATAGGAGAAATTTTTCGTTAGGAGCAATTTCTCCTTTTCCCAATATGTTTTCAAGAGTTGTCTGCAACAAACTGGGCAAATATCTTTATGTATGACAATGGGTTAAATTCAGGTTGAATGAGTATTAATGAAGCAGTTGGTTATAAATCATAATAATCTTTCCAAAGTGCTCTAGATCTGAGAACCCCTCTTCCTCTCGCTGTAGGTGTATTTGAATGCCTGAACTTTGTACTGTGAATCTATAGCCAATTTGGTAAAACAAAGGCCGTATAAACCTTTTTAGGCCTTTTGTTGAAATAAATAACATAATTCCATTTTCCTCTGATAATGTCCTTACAAAATTTGTTCCCTGAGATGATTGCTGAACATTTTCAATGAAGTCATAACTACATGTATGGTACAAAAAGAAAAAGAAAATAATCGTGATAACATTATTCATCTGTTACAAACATCTGCGAAAATGACTTCAGATTTCGTATGTTATCCAGTTCCTAAAGGATCTGTGGATATAAAAGGCACTAGGATAATTAGTTTTAATATCGTTAGAAGCAGATAAGCCGGAGACGTTTATGTCAAAAATAGAAACTATGTCACGTTATTAGGACTTGATGTGCACGTATTTAGTATTGCATAACAGATGATCTCAAGGCTATTTATCGTTTTGTTCTGAGCTTAGAAATCATTTCTCGGTCACTGCTTCCTAGATACTCGAACCGATATATGAGCTAGACAATTCTCATTTAGCTGCTAATGGGGATCGAACCATGATCCCTCGATCAAAGAGACTGCGATCTTCCAATGCACCACCTTCAAAACCATCTCTTACAAATTCACAGTCAGGACATTGGTTTGGAAAACTGTGACTCTCGTAACGAGGATTGTCTGCTTTTATCAGATAGTTTTCAGCTGAAAACGTTTTGTTTCTTCCATATTTCAATTTTGCCGTTTGATGTTACTTTAACCCTTAGAATACTGGGTAATTTTCTTAAAATAGATTATGTGACGTCTGCTTTCCAAAACCTTAAATATCTGCCGAATTTTGTTGAGGAAAGATACTCAGAGTAGCAAATAGGTTATATCCCATGCCGGCCGTCAATTTACTTGGATCTAACCTGTTTGCATAAGCATGAAGTCGATTTCAGTACTATAAGGGTTTAATCTGCTACAAAACCTTTTCCATGCAATGTACGATTGCATTTATATGATATAATCGGAGATTTTTTATATGCGATTCCTGAAAAACCTGTAAATGTGTAAATGTCTGTCAAGGACACCAAATTATATGGCCTGGCTTTAAATGCCTCCTTTTGTTTTTTAATGATACAAAACCTGGTAAACATGTTTTACATTCGGTATGACAACAACTAACATACACGTCTTTATCAAATCCAATTTTGAAAGCAACACGTACTACATGTATCATCATGCTTTTCAGGGTCATATGCAGAGAAGAAAAATATTAAAAGAAAAATAAAACGTTGTTGAAACACTACAGTTTTTTTGTTATTATATTTGACAAACAGTTAAAAGTAGCGATTGTAAGCAAATCAATGGAGGTAGCGTCAATTTACCAAAGTATGTACAGTTAATATGCGGTTACGTTTTTGACTTAAAATATATGATATTACGATGTATACACACTTTGAAAAATTAATTCGATCGAATTCTGTTTCCTATTCTACAGAGCGTACCATATTACACTGCGGCTGTTGTTTCAGTTTAAAGAAAAAAACATTAATTTCAAAATTTCCTTACATCTGTGCACTGCATATTGTCCCCCATTAACTTACGCATCAGGTTCCTCTTTAAGCTGACATGTTATAAGATCATCCCTTAATTGTTTTTAACCCTTTCCCAAACAAAAACGACATTTGACGATTTTGTTGCAACTTTAGAAAATATTGTGGGAAAAGGAGAAATTGTTCGTAACGAGCAATTTTTCCTTTTCCCACAAGCTTTCTGCTCTTTTCGAAGAATATTGTTTAATTTCATCACATTTTGAAATGTCGTCTGCAAACTCTTTCAATTTGGGAAATTTGAAAATCTACTGTTTGGGAAAGGGTTGAATTATTTCTTTTAATTATTACTGCTGTCGAGAAAAACCTTGAATCTTTTTATGTCGAAGTTCTTTTTTACAGTGACCTAATTTACAAAAGCCAATCCCGTTTAAATCTATTTCAAAACGACAATTTGTCTCGTCCGAGACTGAATGGATTACAGGCGACAATCCTAATCAAAATTCCGTTTCAATGCGTTCTCTTAATGGGAAATAAAGATATTTATGGGAAAAATTAAGAATTGGTCAAATTCTACTTATTCCAACAATGATTTGACAGAAGTCTGTCTGCGTTATACATTCCGATATATCAAGACCTTTTGTAAAATGATTTTGAGATTGAAATGAAAATAATTCAAAAGCTCTTCCTCATCGTAAGAATGTTGCCGCGCCAATTTACTTCGTTCCCTCTGAACAGTATGAGGACTCCATTTTAGGAACACATCTAAAGAGACACACTGCCATTTGATGATGTCAGCGCTCCATGATCTATTCCTCTCTCACCACGAACCAAATTGTTTCAGGTGAATAAGATATAAGTGGCCAACAACATGACATTGTTGAAGACGGGCAAGAAGAAAAAAAGTCGGAATATAAAGGGGTGCGTAAGGCTTTCTATAATTAACCCTTAGGATGCTTGGTAATTTTCACGAAAAAGATTTTCGTGTCGTCTGCTGACCAAAACCTCTTATGTTTCATTTATTGTTTGATATAAGAACAGAAATGATAATTTTGTTAAAATGGTTTTGGTTTATTACTTGAATACTGGGTAATTTTTCTGAATAAAGATATTTGTGTCGTCTGCTTTCCAAAACCTTTAATATCTACTTAAGTTGGATGGGAATGATACTCAGAGTAGCAAACATGTTAGATCACAGGCCAGCGTCCAAATTATTTGGCGGCTGGCCAGGATCTAACCTATTTGCATAAACATGAACTCGGTTCCAGCACTTTGAGGAATAAAGGTGTAAGTATTGCCTTGATACATGTATATTAAGACGTTATCGTATAGGGACAACAGAAAGCTTCTTTGGAGACAATTGAGAAGTGAATTGACATCTTTGCTTAAATTGAAATATTGTCAAAAACGTTCAAGTCTTATTAAAGTGGCATGATGCCCATTTTTCATGGTAAAATTAAGCGAAAAAAGCTATGTAGGCCTATAAACTGTCATAAATAATGCCTATTGACCCACTTTGCAAAGCTGCATCTGCCACGAGTTCGAAAAAATTACCTTTCAAAATATCATTTTTCTTAAAAGACTGCCCCAGTCTTTTTAGGAAAACGAAGATGTCGTACATTGCCGATATGAACCGAACACGCGATTTTTCGATTTCCGTGAATCACGTGGTTAATTAATTATGTATGCAACAACAACGAGGCTACGGCTACAACAACAATAACAATGGTGGACGAGGAGAAAACATGAACGCTCGATAAGAGAAAAATGCTGCAAAAATGACACAGTCCGAAAAAAAAGAAGGAAAATGCAGCGAGACAAAATGTATCATCGATCGAGAGTCTATCTCGGTTCGGAGCAGATAAGATGGGCAATCCTGAAAAAGGAAACTGAACTTAAAAGCGATCGTGAAGTGGCGACATTTTTGACAGACAAGTTAGTGTTTTCTTATCATTGTTTCTCTAGTTAGCAAATGTGTCGTGTGTCTTGATTTTGTTTTAACGGTTTCCAACCAAACCTATTATTTGACAATTTCTATGTAATGTTTATGTGCTGAGGACGAATGTGGGTTAACTCGGCCCGGGTAACTAGGTCGAGTCAGCTTGTTCAAAATCACTCAATCAACTGTCAAATATCGTTTGACATCATTGGGTTTGAAGAACTAAATGCCTAAGTAGTTAAACTAGTTCAACATAAGGATTGTCTTTAATTTTCTGATGGAGCAATTTACGGTGATGGGAGATATTGCCCGATACAAACTTTTCTAAACATTGGCCGATCGTGTCAAATTAGTTTGACTAGTTAAAACCTTGAAGTAGTATATTACACTGTTTAGATTTCTGAGTTGGTCTTGCATTATCCAGGCACTTAATGAAATACCCCTATCATTTCTATTTAATTACTAATTAATAACCATCTAAACAGCGCCAAAAGATCTTACACATTTCAATGAATTTGCCATTCTAATGAGTGCAAAATCATATAATTACCTATCTGTTGCATTTTTTAGGTTTTGAATGATGACAAATGTATCAATAATCTTGTTTTCTGTTACATATTGGATCTTTCATCAACTGACAAATTATCTGTAGAAGATTTTAGTTTAAAAAGATAAAAATCTCAGTCTGTGAGATAGTCCATTCAACCTAACTTCCCTGAATACTGTGCTGAATCCATTTCCTACAGCAGGATGGGTTGGTCTGACGGAGTTTCTTATAAGTGCTGGAGTACCTGAGAACAGAGGACATCAATGTTTTTCTTAAGAGGATATATGCAGGAAAGCACATTTTAATTTATAGAATTTTAGGGATATTCTTCTTTTCACAAAATGGTTTATATGGAAGGAATTAGTTTTAAAACTAATTTGACATAATCAGGAATACTTTTATGAGATATTCTTGCATTGGACAATATCTCCTGTTGTTCTTTTCAGTTACAAGACGTCTCCTGGAAAAAGTGAGAATCAAACGTTACAAGACTTGAAGTAGAATGGTTATCATCAACACCAGCTAAATGAGTAGCTGAAGCTGGAACTCAATCAATATCTGGAGTGTCAGGCCCAGAGTCAGAATTGTAAGATTTTCAGCAATGTGAATTATATATTTTTGTGAATAATACATGTATATGCTTATTTAGGTATGACAATTTTGACTGGTAAATGCCTGTTCAGTGAATTTGTCAATGCTTTCAAGTTGAATTAGATAAACAATGTCCATGTGATACCCCTAACAACAAAATTATGTTCATTCAATATTTTTTACTTTGTTGTAGAAATAAAACATTTTGTTGTATTAATAATATCTCAGATAAAAACAGGAAAACATACATCTTGTTGCCAAAAAAAAAAGATTTTTTTCATATACTTGATTTTCAATCTTTGCAGGGAGCAACATCAGTTTTGTGGTTTTAGGAAATGGAGAATTCTGAAGACAGAAATGGACACATTCTATCTGGGTATGTTTATGAATTATGGTGGAGCGGTGGTTTTTTTTACTAATTCCAAGAGTCACTCACATACACAACAAAAAGTTCCATAGCTCAGTGACACATGGCACTGTGTCCCCCAGTTTACTCTATCAAAATTCAAAGCTTGAGTGTTTTATTATCTTGTGTGCAGTATGAAAAGATGCACACAATTCTCGATTGAAATTCATTTTATATGCATGTACAATCCAAAAGACGGTTCCAAAATATAAGTGTGCAGAACTCCTGCATTTGTTATCCTATTATGTCTGCGCAAATTTGTTAACCCCAGTCCTGTTTGAAAAAGTAAGGATCATAATGAAAATGCAGGTGTTCTTGCTCCAGTACAAACTGGATCAAAATGACTTTTTAACAACTGTTGGGCCATAACTCTTTTCATTTAAATGCAAAGATATAATGAACTTTGTTGTAGATTATAGACCTATTGAGATGATGTGCCCTCTACCAGTATTTAACCATTTTTTTATCTTCAGGAGCACCTCTGGCCTAGAAGTATTTTACCAACATATCCTTATGTACTGAGCTAAGAGATATGCTTACACTCAACCAGTGTACAGAGGGAGGAACTTGTTTGTGGCATTGGATCATAATATGAATGTGAACAGAGCACCTTTGATGAACAAAGACTGCCCATTAAGGTACCTAGATCATAAATGATTAGCATTCTTTTGATAAAGCTTGATTTTAAACTGAAATTATAGTCTGTTGTGTGTAACATTAATATGATACACTGATTAGTAAAAAAAAAAGCATTCTGATAGATCTTTGAATATATAACCTCAGCAAGACTATTTACCCTTTACCAATTGCCAAATTTTCAACTGCCCCAAAATGAACAAGGCTCCATCTCATTTATCTTACAGACTAGATTTATAGATTTATTATGTTTGATGTTAAATACAAGAACGAAACATGTTCCACTTTTTCACCAAACAAATCTGTGAAAGTAAATATGCTTTCTCGTATTCTCTTCTAAGTGCATACAGATATGTTTGGAATTGTGTTATTTTTTTTAATATGATCACTACAATTATCTTAATTTGTCAGCAATCAATGTGACCGAATAAAAAAATGCTTTATCACCATAAATATCTTCTTAACGATGATTCCGAAATTCTATGTCAAGTAAAAGTCGTAGATAAATTCAGGCTGGAGGGCAAATCGATTTCCTTATGCAGACGCAATTCGAACAAAAGTTTGGTCATTCGTTGCCTTGGAGATATAGATGCAGTCACAGGAGGCATTTGTATTTGTTAATTTGATAATCGTGCTAAATGGTATAAGTGGCTACTGTTAGCATTTCGTCAAGCCATTCTCACATTTCGGGATTGTATGGTCAAACTTAAAAGCGAGCGCCGATGACATTTGTAACCTTTTGAAAGTTACATCGAGCTTGATTTTCTAAGGAAATCATTGTGACAAAAGAATGAATTTCAATGACTGATTTATCGTATTGTCGCGTTTGTTTGATAAGCATGATGTTGCCGCTGTGTTAATTGAAGCAACATGGAGTAAATGGTAAAAATGGGTTCTCTATCGAACCGAAGGGGCTGTTTGCCAAACAGTAGGCGAAATGTAAATGGATGCATGAATGATTGTGCTTTCGTACGCCTGTGTTTTCCATGCATTTGTGTGAACGTTTGCGTCTTAAGGTAGAATAACCAGAATCCGCCATTTTGAAACTCATTCTTTCGTCGGATTACCTCGGTCGTTTTCGGTATACATCGGTATTGGCCGAGACTTTTCGTACTAAAATGAATTGTTCCGTCCTCGACTGATGTGTACAGAGAACGACCAAAGTAATCCGACGACAAATGAGATTCAAAATGGCGATTTACGGTTATTCTAAAATGATGATTATGTAGTCACCATTTCACCAATATTATAGAATTTGATGCTCTTTCATAATAACAGGTAATACATAGAGTACACTCATGTTATCTAATTAACTCGCAATAAGGGTTGAATACTCGGACTTGAGCAAATCGATATGCGTTCGTTTACATCGAGGAAAGAGGACAATCCAATGGTTGTTAATTGGTCAATTTGCTTTTAACAATATCTCATTTTTATACGTTCTCGTTCTAAAGCATCCAAAGCAATGATTAAACCTCTGATGGCATCAATTTGTAATTTCAAATTCCACAAATCTCTCTTGTTATGGCTGGAGTTTCATCAGCAGGTAATTGGATATACGAAAACTGTTTCAGTCCTTTTTGCCCACTGCTACTTGTTATGTTAGCAAATTGACAATCTTGACAGTTCGAGAAAGCATCAAATTTCCTTACACAATGAAAAACCACTCACAATGAGACTTTACCTCTTTCACCACAAATTTTCAGTTATGTGATTTAAGGAAGTGATATCCATTCTTAACTACTGAGCCACACATGTCATAAACAAAAGTGTGCAATGTGAGAAAGGAGAAGTTTGTCATTCGCATTTAATACTTTCTGTTCAAAACAATAAACAATAAACTTAACTCCATCATGCACAGTATTATTCGTCTTATACTGCTTTTAATTCGGATCTTTTCGATTAATCAGATAGCAAGGGAAATAGCTTTTAACTTCTCATGTACATAATACAAGTACGTGTTGTCTCCCCTGTATTGTAGTGACGCGTGTTTGAATGGCGCAATGCCAGTCTCTAACTCTATGTGTATTGAAAACCAATATTGTCGGTCCGACGTCTCTCAATTATAACTTATAACCTTTCTCATAAATTTTGGCAACAGCAACGGGCAACTTTTCTTGCACACGATCATGTCTGTGAACCTCGCAGGACTTTAAAGCAACATCCCGATTTTATAAGAACGCTTTCATTTTTCAGAACGAACTCCATGGTATATTTGTGTCGTCGTATATACTACGTATGCAGATTTATGCCAAAGTATCTCAGTCAAACGACTGGGTTCTTTTGATTCCTGTCTTGACATATATATGAACATGACTATGAGCGTTTATTTCAGATATAGATGTGTATTTATAAGGATTGAGCTTACAACCATCAATCAATAGCTGGCCCTTGTCGAACTATTAACACATGCCCTCTTATTAAAATTTGTGACAGCTCCTAATTGAAAACAAAAGCAGAAAATAAGAAAAAAATGCTCAATTATTTTTCGTTTGTGATATCCGGTAGAAGCTTTTATGACAAAAGGGTATACTGTTCTCTAACTTTCAATTTATCCATTGGTTTCTTTAATATTTGTTCGTAGATGCGGTAAAGTAATGTATTATTGCGTCAACTGTTAATAAATTGCCTTTGACCGTTACATCGACAGATTTATTGTATACACACGAACAGATTAAGTCGGGACTAGAGATGCCTTCGTATATCGCCTTCAATTTCACAATTCTCACAGTAATTGTCTTGGGCTTTGCATCCCAGTAACCGTTTACCGTTTTGGTAAAGGGTTTAGGCCTAAGCCTGAAACTCGTATTAGGTTTGGGCTCTAAATTGATTTGTAAATGTCCACTTCCACGGAATCAGAGGTTTCGGTGGGGCTCGAACATGGGAAGCTCTAGTTGTAAGTCCACTACCTTAACCACTGAGCCACACTTAACAGAGTAAACAATTTTCAGTTTCATTACGGTGTCTGGCTTTCCATTGATGAAAGATGATCCTGTAACTGCCCATACCTACAGATGACAGATTACGGAACTATTTTGGTTCCATGAGTCAGCCGGGAGATCACCTTCTACAACAGTGTTTGTGATTTGAATCCACGCTTAGTAAAACCTGTTTTATAATATAAAGTCCAGAAAACTGTTTTACTAAGCGATTTAAGGGAAATATTTGCACAAATCAAAACTGATAAACAAGGATAGTATCTAATATAAAAGTACAAGATTGCAATGTGACACGTCATTGTAAGCGTCTCAAAGAGACGATTTCAATAATGTGTTACTTTGCCATATTGCTTGCTCCAATATTGTAATAAGGGGGCTGATGTTTTGGACTTACGTTAACTTTTAGCATAAAATGTAAAGTAAAACAGGACCCTGGTTACAAGAATGGGTTTCCTAATGGTAGATTTATGCCAAACAGGCATCACTACACACATGTTCTCTAAACGGTGTCACTGTATACAAATGTCATCATCGTACGTACAATCCCTAGCAGGCTAGACCTGCATAATTCACAGGAATTGCTCTGAACCTAAATAAAGGTCGTTATAAGATGTCCCTCTTTTGAAGGTCCTTTGTCACAGAAGAAAGCATTTGAAAGTCAAGATTAAATGTCGTTGAAACAATACTGCTTTCGTTTTGTTGTTGTTGGAAACCAAAACATTGATGACTCGGTTATGATTCAAAAGTCGTTTGAGTGGAATGTTTTTGATAATGTCCCCGTTTATGCACCTTCATTTGGTAGAAAGTTTACCTAGTTGTTTACTACTTGAAAATACGTGAAACTAAATCTAAAGAAAAATACGCTTATTGGTGAGGGCGAACAAATCGGTTGCTAATGAATTCACGTTGTTTACTCGTAAGAATTACTTTGTTTACTCTGTAAGGATGCTAATTAACAATTAGATGTTATGATTTATTCGTAAAGCAGTTCAAATATTGTTTTACTTTGTGATCTTTGAACAGCCTTTTGATAGATGATAATACGTTACTGCAAACGAAGTTCTAACCAATTCTTACTATCAGCCATTAAAAAAGTTACATGCTAGGATTCGCTAATAGCCTTGTACAAGTGTATAGGCACAAACGACACATGTAGAATGCGATTCCCGGTGCTCTTGTGGAAAAAGAATGAATTGAGCTGGAAGTGAAATTCTTTTATTTTGTCATAATGATTTCATTCCTAATACCAGAAGGAAAATATAAACATTAATAGTTTGTTTTTGGCGTGTATCGGATTATAAGAATAATAAACCTATTTAAACATATCGTCTACTTCATCGCCTTTTGTTTCTATTTAATCTCTTTTACCGCATTAACCTTTAGAACGCTTGGTATTTTTTCCAAAAGTTGATTTTTGTGCCGTCTGCTTTCCATATATATCTGCATAGTTTTGATGAGGAAAGATACTCAGAGTAGCAAACACGTTAGATCACAGGCCGACCGCCAATTAACTTGCAAATAATTTGAGCTGTGGAAAGTGACAAAGAATAAATTGTAGAATATTCCTTATAATGATTTTTTTGCTCTATTTCAAGCGACATAGTAATACATAATATAATATGAATATGTGTTAAGTTAACTGCCCAAATGAGAGGAGACCTTGTCATTTGTATCATGGTTTGCCATTAACAAACTCAAAGTCTTTTGATGTTGTATCTTTCATAATGGATTAAACTCCATGCCAACAGGTCTGAATAGGTCTCTCTGCTTTTCCATGTGCTAGATCATTGCTCTGAATGTCTTATCCAAGGACACTTCAACAAAACCACCTGCGCCAGTGGGGATATGAACCTGGGACCGCTAAGTTATAGCCCCACGACTTCAACCACTGAGTCGTGCAGGAAACGTCTATATCTATATGGGTTTAGTTATTTTAGTTATGTTGCCAGGTCCGATTCTTCATGAATCAGGAGGGCTACATACTCAACTACCCATAAAGACTGACCAAGCCGGGTAGAACCAATGACATTTAGTAAGTCAGTCAGTCAGGAGACTGCCTAATATGAAATTCCAAATACCTTCACCGTGAGTTGAACCCAAGCAGAAGATGTCATGTGATTTCAAGTTCTGTATTCTAACCATTAAGCAACGGAGAGCACAAGACACCCTTGCTGCATCATAAGTCACTTCCAGGCATAACTATACACTTTTTTCTAGTTTTGAAAATTAGTCAATGTTGGTCACATATTTAAACAGTATTTCATTTGAAAGATTGGCATATGAAAACGTTCTTCATATAGACCACAAGCTTGTCCAAAGTACTTCGAAAGATTTGATTCGGGTTTTAAGTACTAACATTCTCAATGGAGAGCTTAAAAATGCGAACCTCTGGGTTATTTACTTGATTGCTTACGATTAATTTTGACAAAAGGAAAGTTTGCTCGTCATGAGCAATCTGACTCTTGATCACTGTGGCTTCAATGTGTTTTGTTGTTCCTCTATGGCTGGTACGTGTTTAACACTTGTAGTGCTGAAACCGACTTCATGCTTATGATAACAGGTTAGATCTAGACCAGCCGCCGAGTAAATTGGCGGCTGGCCTGTGATCTAACCTGTTTGCTACTCTGGGTATCTTTCACCATCAAAGTTAAGCAGATATTTAAGGTTGTTGAAAGCAGACGACACAGACATCTATTGTCAGAAATTACTCAGCATTCTAAGGGTTAAAGGAACACTAATTGAAGCGATAGGTTTAATCTATTTAAGCCAGGCGGCAGTGCGCATTAATCCGCTTTTACAACTGGAGAGCTGTTCAACTCAATTAAATATATTATCATTAACCCTTAATAAGGCTGAATAAGAGTGTTATATCAGAATGTGGAAAAATAATATGATCGTTCAAAAATGATACCGGTAATAGTATGTCGTTATTAAATAACACATTCCCTTTCAATGTTGAAAATGAAAAATAAAACAGTATGAACAAGATATGGTATGCGATATTGGTTAGAAACCATTGTGAATATAGAAAAACTACTTTCCCAATCGAATGTCGCAAATCCTTTAAATGTCAACTGTTCTATATACAGATTTTAAGTTGTACTTTCAAAGCATGCTCTGTCGCTCGTTTTAAAATAAGTGTTATTTTTCACTTAGATAAACTAAATAAATAATCTAAAGAGTAGTGAATGCCAGATCACAGTTAAAATAGCCCATACCATCGCTTATAAGGTACCAAACGAATGATTAGTGCAGTTGTTAATTGAATATTGAACGTTTTGTTTAGTTGATATAATTGTTTTCAACAATATGAAAATACGGTTCACAAAAGAAATGTGTCATATATCTATAAGAACATTACAATACCAACCCATTATTCTTCGACATACACATTTGATTGAATAACAATTGAAATAGTGACATTTGTTGTGTAATATTAAATTCAAATAAATGTATAAGCAATTGCCTAGTCTGTAAGAATGTGAAACCATCCCATGTTGTTGCATGGGGTTTCGGACTGTGCCATAAAGGTAGGAATGACCGACAGCAGTTACTGCCCCATTCCCCAAGAAAACAAAAGCAAGATGTTTTGTGAAATCGTGTAAAGACCCTTATGAATAAAAGAAATTGCTCGTAATGAGCCCTTTCTTCTTTGTCGCAAATGCTTCTGAAGAGTTCGTTGGCATGTGTGTTGGCACCAATGCATGAAGATAAAGGTTACAGTAAAGGTTTTGTTTGTAATAGTGACACCCCTATTGAAATGGCCAGCCAGTTTTGGCTTATAAAACACTTTTCACTGATTATACCAAGTACCTCCGAACGTCTATCACTACGCCGGGCGCCAAGCGGATATCAGTAACCATTTGATTTAACTAGCTCGCGGCTCACGATCGGCCATTTCGGAACAAGTCGATAAGTTATAAGTCGGTAATTATTCATTTCAGCCATTTCGGAACAAATCCCACGAGAAACGTTTTCCGGACAAACGCCTTCCGTCGGACCCAAACCTTCGACCTCACCGTTCCTAGACAGAATGCCTTAACCACTAGGCCGTGAGTATGTCGGCATGTGTTTTGGCACGATTGCATGAAATATTTTGATATCAACCTTTAGTCCATGCTATTCTCTTCCATAACCATTGGCACATCAACCTATAAACTGAATTATTCAAAAGTGTCCAACATTAAGAATTTAGAAGTTTTACCCTTTATCTCTAATTGTCACGTTTTGAAGCAACTACAACAAAATACTCAATAACTCATCAAATTTATAGGAGGAATTACTTGTGACATGCAATGTCTCGTTTATCCCAACGGTTTTATGCAATATCGTAAAAGTGATATATCGTTTATGAACACGTTTTGGACGTCTCCTGTAACCTTTTGGGACATCATATTGATACTTCTCACACTTTGACACTTAACCCTAAGAATGTTGGGTAAATTTCGAAAAAAAAATTGTGTCGTCTTCTTCACAAACTTTAAATATCTCGTTAATTATGATGAGTAAAGATACTCAGACTAGCAAACAGTTTAGATCACAGGCAAGCCGCCAATTTACTTGGTTACATGTATTCCCAACTTGTTTGTCTGTTTAATAATTGTGTTCTTTATTTTCCATTGCAAATACTTATCTAAGAAAATAGATAGATAAAAAGAGCTAAACTGAACTGCTGCAATAATGATTTTCTTCGCGATGTACACCAACACTCGTTGAAAAGGCGTAAAACCCCCAAAGTAAAGGATACTATTAGACCGCACGGCAAATTATTGGAAACTTACAGGGGATCTATTTATAGTGCGATCGAACTGCTCGGTGTAGTAAATCGAACGGTCGTATATTTCAAGTCTAATCGATACATGTCAGTGAATTTGACATATCTATTCATTCACTGAACGGGGAAGGATATGTGTTCAGTGGTAAGTCCTTTAATGCACCCCGGGGAGAAGAAAAATGGCGTCTATAACCCGGAATACAGGACTGGGTAGACATATCGTTTTAAATATGTGAGTGACTGACGCGTTCAACTATTGGTGTAGAAATGTTACATGCTTCTAGCATATAGTTCAAGCACGAATACGTATAGGTGTTTCATTAAAGCAGCGTTACTAATGTAGTGTCAATGAAGTGTAGGAGAAATACACATAAATAATTGGGGTTCGTATATCGATTCACCTTGGAGTTAATGGTAACTACAGACCTCTGAGGAGACAGAAAACACCGAAGATGGCGGACGCAGAGCCCCTGGTGGCGTTGCTGGAGATAATGCTGCGAACCCTCGCACAGTCCAGCGCGCCCAAAGTCAAACCCGGGGGCCACCCGGAGGATCTATTTATAGACTTACCCGAAGAGGAAAAGGAGACCCTTGAATGTTCCATTTGGTGAGTTATTGGTGTTCTCAATTATGTTATTGATTTTATTTTCAGGTTTTACATCGTTTTCAACAATTTCCACGTGTAATGTGTATGTGTGTCCGGAGGGTTTGGGTAATATCAGCTACCCGGTTAGCTTTATTGAAGCGCGCTGTCCTATTGTTAACTTAAGGAGGTTATGGGTTCCAGCCCATAAGTTGACACACCTTTCCTCGCATGCTATAGCCTAGTTTTCATATTGATATCACAGGGACAGTTCATATATTCATGCATCGTGTGTAATGTACCATCACATGGAAAGAGGATATATTCTTTAACAAAGCCACACCATTTTGAAATAAATATCGGTTATCTTGAATCAACCAAGTTGACATGTCTTTAACCCTTACAGTGCTGGGACCGACTTCATGCTTATGTAAACAGGTTAGATCCAGGCCAGCCCCAAGTAAATTGGCGGCTGGAATATGATCTAACCTGTCTGCTTCTCTGAGTATATTTCCACAACAAAGGTAAGCAAATATTAAGGTTTGGAAAGCGGACGACACGAAAGTATATTTTTGAGAAAATTACCCAGCATTCTAATGGTTAAATTAATACAGTGGAAGTCCCATATTACAATGGTCACTTAAAACAGGATTAACTTTAGTTGTTGTTCCTGTCATTTCTTATGAATAAATGCTTTATTTATTCTGTTTTCAATGCTTATGAGTATAATTAATACAAATGTGGTTCTTCGTTCGTCGACTTACGGTCCACTATAAGATTAACGTGTTGTCCACTTAAAGATGACAGAACTTGAAATTACATGGCCCCTCTCTGCGTGGGTTCAAATCCTTAGAGGGATATGGATTTTCATGAGAGGCAGTCTCCCGACTGACTTACGGAATGCCGATGGTTCTACCCGCCTTAACCAGCCCTTATGGGCAGTTGAGTATGGGGTCTTCTTCCATCAGTAAGAGTCGGGCAGCGCTACATAACTGAAATAATGTTGATGTGATGTAAAACCCATATAAAAATATATAAAAAATAAAATCTTATAGATGAATGTTAACCTGAGCTGATCATGTAGTGTCTGCCTCAATGCAAGGGCCGTGGGTTCAGATTCTAGTCGCAGTGTTATCCACTTTGCGACCTTTCATTAAGTTTTATTCGGTGCGAGTTCAGGTAATGTATATCGAGTTAAAAATAATTATTAAAGTGTTTAATCTAAGTTGTAATAACTTGATTCCCAACTGATGTAATACAATATTATTTTATCAAACACAGATATTTGATAGTTTCTATGTTTAGAACCTATTACTGTATTGCATATACATCGGAATAGACATGTAAACCCATGATAAATAACTTAGAGTGGAAAGTCTAGTTGATACCTAGTGCACATAATGTGGGCTGTATGCGTTCACCAATCCTTCGTAACGAGTCAGTTTATTAACCCTTTCCCAAACAGCACATTTTCGGTTGTCCGATATTTAAAGAGTTTGCAGACGACAGTTCAAAATGTGATGGAATTTGAAATAATCTTCTGATAGGGCAGAAAACATTGTGGGAAAAGGAAATATTGCTCGTTACGACCAATTTCTCCTTTTCCCTCAATGTTTTCTTAAGTCGTCTGCAACTAGGTGGTCAAATGTCATTGTTGTTTGGGAAAGTGTTAACCTAGGGCACTCTCAGGTCGATTCTCATTAATCAGTTCCTACAAGGATTGGCAACCCATATAGCATTAGACTATTACCACTGTCATTTACAGCTTTGAATGTAAACTTACACAATTTGCTCATTTATCCTAAGCAAGCACGACAGATATATATTGCTATTTACGTCTGTAGTTACTTTCAATTGGGCCCTCCATAAAATCCAATATTAACAAATATGTTAAGCTCTGCAAATACTTTCATTGATTACCACATTACAGTACAACTTTAGTTATCTACCCTGGAAAACCTATCTCCTGTACATGTATTCATATTTCAAGTGGCTCCTTCAAAGATGAAATTGTAGATTTATCGTTTATGTCTGCTTATTATGTTGCTTCCAAGGTTGACCTGTCACAAAATCCTTTATGATTAAATTGGTTACACAAATATCAACAAATTAAAGTCACTAACTATATTCAACGATATTCCAGGTGTTAAATCCCTATACGAATCTAATTTATATTTTAGTTACTCCATACTGAAGGAAGCCCGTCAGTGTTCCAATAAGCACAAGTTCTGCTACAGCTGCATATTCGTTTGGTCAACCAGCGGTCACCCTATAAACCATGGCCGCTGTCCAGTGTGCCGTGCCGACGGACTGTACACTCCAATACCAGACCTCGACGAAAAAATAAACGCTCTGCTCGTCAAATGTACATTAAAGTCGTGTAAATGGGTCGGACCGCTTGGTCTGCTCACCGCGCATCAACACAGCACATATTCGTCAACCGGAAGTGAAACAGAAAGGAGACGACAACTTCCGGAACTTAGATCGGTTGCGAACACACATGCGCAGCAACGTAACGGTGTTCGGCCTATTGGTGCTTCTACTGACGTGTCCCAATCGGTACCGACGTCAACGTCAGAGTCTGCTGGAAACGTTTCAACTTCACGTCAAGCTTCAACGGAAACCTTGAACAGAAATTCGGACGCTCCAACGTCTAGAGTAACGACCCGGAGACAATCGACTAACGCGGGCGGTGTGACACAAAGGTCGCGTACACGCAGCAGACCTCGACAGCCTAATACGTCTCCATCACGTAGGCCTGGCGTGAACGCTATCGGGGTTCCCAATCGTCTGACGTCACGACAACGTATCGAAAACGGCCGATCCGTCGGTAATACGTCCACGCGTCAATCACAACCCAATCAAACGTCCCAAAACGAGAATACCGTCCCTACCGAACAATCCACCACCGCGTCTCTTACACCCCGACCACCCGCAAACCCGAGACCCCAGGGTCAGCCAGCCCGACGGTTACCAACTTTACCTGGGTTAATAAATCCCAGCCCTCGGATTGCAACCGCTCGTGCGCTGCCATCAGTCACGAGTGACAACACACCAGCCGTCACAAATAACAGTATTGACAACAACAACAACCAGTCCGAGTCATCTGTCGGTCCGAGAACTCCCGAAACGCCCCGATTCTCCTCGGAACAACGCCGAGCGCCGGGAGTTGGACCGTTCGGTAATGTCCGGAACAGGCTCGTGGAAAGCCGTAACCGCCTTGACTTTCTTATGAACGCTTTCTCGGTCGAACTTGACAGGGGAAGGCAGGATCTGTCAGCATTTCAGCTGGAGCGCGAACAGAGGCGTCAGGAGCAGCTGGCCGAAGTTCGAGACCTGGGCCGGCGCCTCGGCCAAGTCGCCCAGGAGCTCCGTGGTTTGCTGACCCAGCGCCGACAGATTCACAGTCAGATTGACAGCCTCGTCGAGTCGGCCACCGACTCCGACTAAAACAGTTTACGTGACACAAAATGTGAAGAGACGGAATTGTGAAATTAGTCAAAATGATTTATCAACTTTTCAATAGGGAATTTTTAGACTGGCATAAAGCAGAACAAAATATGATACAAAACATGCTTTTTCTTACCTAGGCTAAAACACAGTGCTGCTTGGAATAAGTGTTTACTGCGAATAAAATTCTTCTTTTTCGTTTTCACCATACGATTTTTACAGGTTGTTTGTTTAAGGCCTGTTTAAAAAATTCTAAGTATTTTAGTAGTAGCTGTGTTAAGTTTCTGTAGGTTTTCAGACCTCAAACCGCTTACGATTATTGTCAAGATGGCCCATGCATTGGACAACGCTGCAAACTCCGTGAGTCACATGGATGCTTTATTTACTGTTTAATAAACAACAACAATCATCTTTCTTAAAAAACTAAAGAGGAAGAACTTCCAGGCGAGTACTGACGTCTTTTGTGGGAGATACGTAAAGTCAAGATGCTGTTTGATACATTATATGCTTAACTTGCTCAATTCAAACTGAATTGTGATTGGCTAATTTTGAAATTGCCAAGAGATAAGAAAAAAGGTTGGCAATGCCACAATAATAGCCTACAACATGGCACATTTTTTTTATATAATTTCTTTGAACAAAAAGTACAATTTAATTTCGGCATGCTTTGATTTAAATTTTCTGACAAGTAAGCCAGCCGTGGTTTCTTTTCTTTGTCTGTTGAATATTATTTGTGAGATAATATCTATAAACGTTAATGAATGAGTATCGTTTCTGCTTCGTTGATATATGAGACGTACTCGTGTGTGGAAAGATAATATGTCGTCCGAATAACCATGCTTCTCCATGAACTATGGCCGACACATCCTCAATGTATAACGTCATCGCCCTACCATGTTGTTTCGGAGATACCCATTAATGTTGTTATCACTTTACCTCAAAATCGTTTAGCATAAACTTCCTTGTCAGCAAGTGAATCTGCCTTTCCTTTCTAAGACTCTCACCATTTTCATGTTTATATTCAACCAAACCATTACATTGTTATTGTTAGATGTAGTGTATATTTGTGATCATGTTTCTGTGATATATTTACTGTACAGCTATACGTATCTGTGATATTCCATAAACTATTTCGTAGTGAAGTGGATGCTATATGAAGATATTGAAGGCATTACATCCGACCTCCGTCCGCCTGTGTTTACGATGGAGTTTGCTGATTAAGTTTCAAAATCTTCGTTTACATGTATATGCCGATTAAATTGAAGCGTATTTATTTTACATGGATTTTCCGATTACGTTTAAACATTTCATTTTACATACATTTTAAAGAAATCCCTTACGACTTGTTCATGTCTAAATCACGCTTCATTTTGGTTTCTAGATACGTAACAATTACTCATGTCGTATCTCAATCACAAAAGGTCGTAAAGTGGTAAATTTCAAAACTGTTGCAACGTTTCTGGATCTAAATCCATACCATTTAACTAATTGTTTACATGCTCTAAAAACTTAAAAAAGAAACTTAACTTGCTTCTAACAACTGTTGTAAGCTTTAAAGAAACTATTAAAAAGTATACCAAAAAAGAGTATTTCCTTAAAAAATGATTTTAACACATCTGTGAACAAGTAGCATGCAAACGCCCTCATTTCGGAATAAATGCGTAGTTAGCGTACATGGGATCTGTCTCACAGGGGTTCGAATGATGGAATTTCTCATAAACGTAAATGTCAAAAGGAAAAGAGTACCCCCAGAAAAGCGTTTAACTAAGACATGAGTACTATGTGTGAAATCCTTATCGCACGTTTGCTCGGGAGTCCCGGGTTCTACTCCCACTAACAACCCGTGTTCGTGGGAGTGACCTTTAGCAAGTCGTTTCAGAGCCCTAGCCTAGTACTAGTTGCTCCAGGAAATCCGTTACAAAATTGAAAAACTGTTGGTACGGCGTTTAACACCATACAAACAAACATTATCGCACTTTTAAACGCATGTCTACTTTTCATTCTAAAATAAAAGATACCATTGATATTCAAGTGTTATGACAGTTTTATAAACGTAGATGTGACGAATCTTTATAAAAACAGGTCCCTGAACATGAAATCACATGGTCTATCTCTCATTCTCTCTATTGTCCCTTTCCATCTTTTGATTTGAATGTTCTTATAGTTTTTATTTTGTTTAAACAACATGCATTGCTTAATCCTTTACAAAAGACAGCACCACCGGTGTTATAGCACGTTTCATGTTGGAAAGGACTTTTAATAAGCTTTAAGCTTTCCTTCCAATCCAAATCTCTTATTGTTAAAACCTCATATATGATATGCAATGTTTTAATTGAATTATGAATATGTTTAAACTAAATCACATGGCCACTCTAACTCCGTGGACAGTATTTTGGTTTTCATGAGAGATAGTCTCCCCATTGAATTACGGAATATCAATGATGCTACATGGCGTGACCAGCATTTGTTGACGGGCGCGTTTTGGGTCTTCTTCCATCATTAAGAACCGGGCATCGCAACATAACTCAAATAATGGTAGAGCCGTGTATCTCCTTATATAAATAAAACAGAATAACGAGACTCGCAGTTTGAGATGGGTTTAGATATGTGATGAGTTCATTGCATCTTAAATTAGACGAATTCCTTTATATTGGAATTATTTGATCGGTCCATATAAAAAGTCCGAATGACACAGAAATAGATGTTGAATTGAAGCACAATTTTAGCCACCGTGGCCTAATGGTAAAGGCATCCGCCTCGGGACGGGGAGGTCGAAGGTTAGAGCCCCATGGGAGGCGTTTGTCCGGAAAATCTTTCTCGTGTGACTTGTTCAGAAATGACCGGTTCGTGAACTAGCCAAACTGGCTTGCCATTTCATTAGGGGTGACACTATAATAAACAAAATCTTTACTTTTATAGCCTTGGGTCCTGGTCAGTGCGTATACCCACACTAGTGCGAGGTATTTGCAATGGCAAGGACCCCAGGCTAACACATCTAATTTATCAGAGACATAGCTAACATTATCTATATCTCTAATTGGTCTAATGAAAATGAACAGCACACGCCATATATCAGTTATAGGATAAGGAGTTGCTGTGTTATCAAGTATAAACATCTAAATGTGTGTCTAAGTCAGGCATTATGAAATTTTATGGATATATGGTATATACTGATAAATTCCCAAGTAAAGATTTATTTGTATTTTCATATATTGGCTGTTTCACTTTATAACCTTTGTTCACCATGTTTATGAATAAAGATAACGAGATTAAAAAAAAACCTTTTTATCCAAGATGTTGGACCTACTCCAAATTGAAAGCAATAGTAACACGAGTTTAATGTAATACATTACCACCTTTCGCCATCATTTTGCTTCTTGCAGCAGACGACTTTCAAAAGCGTTGTGGCAAAAGGAGAAATTGCTTGTTACAAGCAATCTCTCCTTTTGCCACATTGATTTTTCAATATATTACCATACCACAACAGAAGAACTGAAAGATTTTTCACATGTTTTAAAGCTTTTCTTAAGTCGTCTGCTTCAAGTAAAACAAATCGTATGAATATGGTAGAAAGTTGATAGGAGCCATTATTACGAAAGGAGACTGCTCAAGTTTTTATCACAATTGTTCCTTGATTATCATGCAAGTACTATCATTTCATGAGAGGTTGTCTCCCTGGAGACTAACACAATACCCCTGATAATACCCGTCTTAGTTTAACCCTTTACTAAACACCACATTTCCGACTGTCCCAAATTGAAAGAGTTTGCAGACGACATCTTAAAATGTGATGACACTGGAGAATAATTTTCTGATAGGGTAGAACACATTGTGGGAAAAGAAGAAATTGCTTGTCATGAGCATTTTCTCCTTTTCCACAATGTTTTCCAGATTCGTCTGCAACAAAGTGGTTAAATGTTGTTATTGTTTGGTAAAGGTTAACCTTAAACTTATTGTGTGTACATAAAACGTGACAGAAGCTTGCAGCTCATTAAATCCTCTCTCGATGACTGCTTTCTGAGTTCTAGACCAGCAGGACTTGCGCCGATTTGTGGACTACACCATTAGATCCAAAGATCTAAATGTAATAGGTCTGTGCTAAACCCATTACACAATAAAACACAACAAAATACAGACTAAGATTAGAGCGTTTAATAACCATAACAAAGAAAAGTATAATTATAACTGCCAAACAATAAATATATTCTTAAACCAGATGCTACTTTTTTACCATTAACGATATAAATTTACCAAGTAAGCAATTTACCATTTCCTTTATGTATATATCTTCAAATATACAAAGATTGAAAATATTGTAATAAAATATTCTATATCACAAACTTGATTTCTTATTTTTTGTTTTATCAATAGATCAATAATCATAGTCATTTTACAAAAAAAAAAATCAAATTCAATTTCATAGTAGATTTGATCAAAAGCATCATCAAATGAGTCAAGTAAAAGTAGCCTGCTAAAAGAATTTGCTTACTGTGTGAGTACATATAGGAATATCATGCTTTATAAATATTTACATTATAATGTGTTTGTCTAAAATTACAGTAAGTCAGCACTTGAGTTGTTCTAACAGAATCACAGCTGCATCTATATATAGGTATCACAATATTGTCTAAAATATAACATAATCTAAGGAATCTAAAGTGTAGATGTTAGGACACTACTATGACAAGGACTTGTTTGTTTATGTGAGTTTATACATCAAGTGAATATTATTTCATTTACTGTTGCGATGCTTGACATGACTTATAATGATGGAGGAAGACCCCATACCTAACTGCCCATTGGGGCTGGTCAAGCTGAGTAGAACCAATGGCATTGCTTTTAGTTTAATCCTTTACCAAAGACGTTCGAATGTCCCTAATTGAAAGAATTTGAAGATGACATTTCAAAATTTGATGAAATTTGAAAGTAATCTTCTGATAGAGTAGAAAACATTTTGGGAAAAGGAGAAATTGCTCGTCATGAGCAATTTCCTTTTCCCACAGTATTTTCAAGCGTCACCTGCAACGAAGTGGTATAATGTTGTTATTATTTGGAAATGGGTTAATCAAATTACATATGTACAATTTCTGATTTGTTGGAATAGAAAGCAATTCCGATCTTCACTTAGTATGTACATCTGCTTATCACACCTAACTTTGTCTTATTGGCCAAAATGATTAAGTTTCTTTATTCAGAACTTTCCAACCTTCATGCAACAACTGTTGCCAATGTAAAGGCTTCAGAAAATTCATATGGTAAGAAGATACTGAAACAAATGGTTAAATTGCTCAATTTGGGTATATTCCGCTTGTATCACAAATATTTCTTTACCCTATTTCTGTTCAAATTGGACATGTACTATAATGCTCAAGAGTGAGACCTTTACATTAATGGAAAAACAAACAATGAAAACATCAAAAGACTACCAATAACAAACATTTTGCTTTGAGATAATGGGTGGAAATCATTGTAACTAAAGTATGATTTGTTCAACATGAACAGTCTATCTTTCTTGCACAGCATTTTCATAAGTGTTTAAAAGCAGATGTATTAAAGAGAGATATCACAGAGAAAGGGGGGTCAAGCAAAACATTACAAAATAATGATTTAATGTATTAATTTGTTAAACAAAATGATTAAGAGTTTTTATCCAGATTGTTCTAAGATACCTTTAAATGATTATTTTACCAAAGTCAATGTGCTAGAGCAATTCCATCGTACCCCTTATATAATGTTCCAGTGCTAATTTTAGAAATGAAAGTTATCGTGTCCTTTTGGACACACATCTTTTGAAACTATGTGTCCAAGGGTAAAACTATGTATCCGAGTACCACTGATCCAAGCTATAAGATCATTCAAATAGTATAACACTTGTTATTAATGATAATCTTAGACTCAAAACAATGCAGATTTGATAGAAAGAAAGCATGAGACAGCATGCTAAAGAAAGCATGAGACAGCATGCTTTATGATGTTTACTACTGTAAACATTACTTGTGCTGATGAGAAGGCTTCCGGCTGGACACATATCTTTTGAAATGATGTGTCCCCAGCAATTTTTATGAGTATATGACACGGGACGCAGAGGTAAAATTATCACTGATGTCCTAAAACAAGAATGGCACAATGTATAATAAATACTAACAACTAAATATATATATACATTCATTCTCTTATATTTAACACAGGCAACTGTAGAAGTCATTGTCACAATGTTTTCTTCATGATTGCATTTTGTTTTGACCTTGATGATTGATCCATGACAATGGTTAGTCCTTCACAAACACAAAACTCTAATACAGCATTACACTTTGTTCATAATAAATCTAATAACATTTATACATTTCATGCATCGAATTACCTTATCACTGGATTACCACCAACACATTACATGCATTTTACAGTTCACATTGCAACAGGTGCTTGTTACCAATATTGCATCATGATTTCAAGGTATTATTACAAATAACTTTAATCACTATTTGAAACTGTTCATTTTGATTGGTGGCAGCATGGCCCCTGTATGCCTACCTCTTTAGACATCTAAAGATTAAACTCATTACCAAATTTAGGAAAGGCTGGCTATTCTAAACTGAAAGCACTTTCAGACCACAAAAATTCACCCATTGTTAAGAAAAAAAAAGTGATTTTCAGAAGAAATCATTGTGACAAAACATCAAATTACCCATTAATAGGAGTTCATCCCTTTAAGACATTCCGGTAAACTTCTGCAGCAGTTGCAGTCAAATTATGGTATTATGGAATAACAGATTATGGGAATACTTCCAACACTTTACCCTTTAAAAGACTTTAGATACCCTTGTATTTGACATTTACAAGATCGCTAATTCAATGATTCTCGTAATGCTTGTAAACTAACTTAGTTAACCCATTACGAAACAATAAAGACATTTAACCACTTTGTTGCAGATGACCCTGGAAAACATTGTGGGAAAAAGAGAAATTGCTAGTGACGAGCAATTTCTCCTTTTCCCACAACATTTTCTGCCTCATCAGAAGATTATTTGCCAATTTCATCACATTTTGGAATGTCGTCTGCAAAATCTTTCAATTTGGGAGAGTCGAAAATTTGGTGTTTGGTAAAGAGTTAAGCTTAACAAGAGGTTCTACTGAGGGGTTATTTTTTCTAGAATAATTTTACAAGTTCTATCAGTCTAACTGATGGAATCTTAAGATTGCACAATAGTAAATAACATGGTTTATTTCAGACAAATTCCCTAAATGTTTCCATTTACATTTATATGGGTTTTACATTGCATCAACAGTATTCGGTTACGCTGCAATACCTTTGGACAATTAACAAGTTATTGGCAAAGTAATTCACTAAGATACTGTAAAATGTGTGTATATTATACATGAAGTAATTCATTAATGTCTCATCTTTTAGTTTTAGGTTTAAGCTGTTTAGAAGTATTTCTATTGGGCGAGTCCCTTGTCTGGGATCTGGGCTGGCTCTTGTAGCGATCATGGATTTGTGTCAATTTCTGGTGCACCTCCCCGAGCAGCGGGCGTTTGGGCGAGTCCCCCTCCCAACAGTAGGACATGAGAGCCCAACACTCTTTGTCAAATATGGGCAACTCTTCTGGTCGCAGGCCTGCAAGAATGAGGGTTCTCATTTTGAAAAAACAAATAGAAAAGCACATGGAAAATGACATAGAAAACTAATAATTTTGTTTTTACCCATTACCTAACAATAACAAAATTTGCAGTTTTCGCAGATGACTCTGGAAAACATTGTGGGAAAAGGAGAAATTGCTCAAAATGTTTTCTGCTCTATCAGAAGATTACTTTTCAATTTCATCACTTTTTGAAATGTCGTCTGTAAACTCTTTCAATTTGGGACAGCCGACAATTTGGTGTTTGGTAAAGAGTTTACGCAGCATTTACCTTTTTTGACATTGTTCCACAGCTGATCCTTGTTTGCACACTGCTCAAAGTTCTGAGGGAGACGTGTGCTCCCGGCACAAATATACCAAAATAAAATACCAAATGCGTAAACATCCACACTGTTGTCATAGCGACCCGTAAACAGTTCTGGTGCCATGTGGATTGGCGTTCCTGTGAAATACGAATATAAACATGTACATTTACATCCTTGTGAGGCAGATCTGACAAAAAGTATGAAGTAGAGCAGTGTAACAACCAGTTTTACAATAAATTTATTGTTAAACAGGTTTAATTGCAAATGGGTGTAACGGAGCAGCAATTTGTATTGGAATTCCTTTCTAACAACTGATATTCTTAAACAAATTCTATAACAAATAAACCCATTGTATGTATTTTCAATGTAAATTTGACAAAAAATCACGTAATTTTGTCTAATAAATGGCAAAAAGGAAAACATCTTATTGCTATGGTAACTTCTACAGAAATTAAGAAATATTCAGCCAAATGAAAATTGGTCATAAGAGCTACATATCTGGCTAAAAGTTGTGCAGTTCTGTTTCCATGGGTAAACCATTATAATGTATTTTCTACATGTTTCTTAACTCTTATAGTGCTGGAACCAACTTCATGCTTATGCAAACAGGTTAGATCCAGGCCAGCTGCTTAGTAAACATGGGGCTGGCCTGTGATCTAACCTGTTTGCTTCTCTGAGTAGCTTTCTTCATCAAAATTAAGCAGATATTTAAGGTTTTGGAAAGGAGACGACATTAAAGTCTTTTTTAGAAAAATTACCCAACATTCTAATGGTTAACAATAACTGATCACTAAAAACTTACCCACTATACTACCACTCATCATGGCTTCTGGCTTACAAAACCCAAGATCTGTTATTTTACCTCTGTTATCTTTGTCAAGCTGTAAAAAACAAGCATATTGAGTCAGTTAACAGTAATTTTTCACATATTTGCAAAAAAGAATTCCTTTTATGATTACTTCTCTATTGAAATAAGTCAACCTGGAAAAAAGTTAACGAATCAGTAATTAATGACTTTTCACAACTTTGCAGGAAGGTTATTTTAGATTTTTCTATTACTTCATGATTATAGGTTTTAAATTGTGTCAACATATATTTCATTAATATTGCTATGTTCAACTCATTATGATGGAGGAAGACCCCAAACTTAACTACTCATTTGGGCTGGTCAAGTCAGAAAGAGCTATTGCCTCTAATGTGAATCCAAATGTCGCCATTGGAATCCACACTGAAATTTGATAATTAATGTTGAAGTCCTCCCGCAGAATTGTTCTACCATGATGGGTAGTTCATCAAAGAGGATTCTTCCTCTTTTACATAATTATGATGAAGCTTTATTTATCAATATGGCAAAATACATAAATTCTGCATTTTCAAGTGTTCATTATCATACACAATAATTTTTATTTACTCTTTTGAATAATTTCTTTTATATCAAATATTTATTTTTTGTATTTAGCATAACCGTTCACAGAAACCACATTATGTGCAATTTTGTACAAACTAGTAAAATATGACTATGTGCTATGTACTTGTCTAATAAACAATATTCTGTTCTGTTCTTATTCACCAGCGTACCCCTTTACTTTACGTTTAATGTAAAGAATTTGTGAAAGTTAAAGAGCATGTTCCCTCTTATTTCAAAATTGGGGTAAGCAATATTGCAAAGTAACACATCATTAGAATCCTCTTTCCGAGACATGTCACATAACACTATCGTACCTTAATTTATAATGTTATCAATGGTTATCAGTTTTAGCAAATACTTTCCTTAAGTCATTTAGTAAAACAGTACCCAGATATGGTAATACAACTGAAAAATTGATGATGCAATGTTAAAACCTATACAAACAAACCAAGAGGGGATTAATTACCAGAACGTTTTTCAGCTTGATGTCCCGATGTACCAATCCTTGACTGTGTAAAAACCTAATGCCCTCAACCACATCAATGGCTACTTGTAATCTGTAACACCATAAAGAGGCATTCAACCTTACAGAAGCATATCAATGCTTCAATGCAAGACTAAAGTAAGTGCTTCTCAAATGTGAAGCACTTACTATAGGCTTGCAGTGAACCCTTGATACACTTGTAAACAGCTTTATTCTTATAAGATTTACACAGTTATCTAAATATACAAATTATGCAATGCTCTTTCCTTATTTATTTCTTTTGTTCACCAAATGTTTTTAGAAAGATTGTGAAGGAAGCTTGTAGCTTGTTCAAAGTCACTCTCGATGACTGCTTCCTAGATACTAAACCAGTACTTGCGCCAATTTGTTGGTTAGTCCCGGCAATGTATACACCTCTAACAGGAATCAAACTTGGGAACCTTGGTACAATAGGTTGACGGTCTACCTCTGCACCAATTTCTTTTGAGATGTGTTAGATTTCAATGAAAAGTTAATCTGTTGCTTTACTTCTGTATGATATGTATTTCATATGTTTTGTCTGTTAAATCTCACATTGTAAGATGTGCTGTTCATCTTTATAAATGTATTGCAGGTATTAATGAATGAATGTTGTTTTAAGGTGCATCGAGCAGCTATGAACATTTAGCATGCATTATGATGATGTGGATTTGAATTTTTTACAGACTGAAATGTATTTTGTTTAAGAAATTTAATAAAGACATTGTGAAACGAATGATAGTAAATACAAAATTTGTATCAAATACATAATTTGTAACGATTTAATGATATTGATGTATGAATGCTTTAACAAAAAGCGGTGCTAAACAACAAACAACACTGTTGGCACATCAAGATGTTAGCGACATACCTTGAGACCCAGTCCAGATGCTGTTTAATGGCTGTGTGTAAATCCCGCTGCATGCGCGTCATAACCAACAGCACAGCGGGAGTTGAGCCTCCTCCGTAACTATAATCTATCACAGAACCCTTCAGTCCCACAACTCTGTCATGTTCAGGAATGTGTCTGTAGAAAACATTAGTTTATTTATAAGGGACTATATGGAACTTGCATTAGATTTATTTCAGTTATGTTGTAATGCCCAACTCTTAATGATGGACCCCAAAGTCAACTGCCCAAATTGGCTGATCAAGTAGAGAGGAACCATCAGCATTCGCTAAGTCAGTCAAGAGATTACCTCCCATGAATTCCCAAATGCTGTCACCATGGATCTGAACTCACAGAGAGAGGTCCCTTCAAAACATAGATACAATCTAGATAATGTTAATTGGGGTCTTAAGCCCCATCAAAGATTTATAAGTTATATTGCAATGCCCAGCTTGTAGTTAATGAAAGAAGATCCCAAGCTAATCTCCCCATGACCGGGTGTAGATGAGTAGAACAATAAGAATTCTGTCAGTCAGCCAAAAGATAAACTACCATGAACATCAAAATACACACCAACTCAGGCTATCTCTAACTATGAACATTTTAGATTCAAAATTCAGGAAACAAGTCTTTCAAAATGTTCCCACTGGAGCTTTCTAAGTGATTGGTGTTGATATTACGCCATTAGTTTGTCACATACATGTACACCAACCTCCTGACTCTTTTTAATATGCCTGTCCTTTAACCAAAAAATGACTGCCTACTTAAATGCATTTTTGTCAGTAAATTGCCTAAATTTTATCTAAAATTTTAAGAAGTATAATAGTACTATTAGAATTGCATCATGTATAAAACTAACAATGGGACTTTCTGTAGTGGCTGTTTAAGATAGGTTGGCTGCTTAAAAGGGTGGCTGCTTAACACAAGTTAGACTGTACTCCTAAACTGTATATGACAAATCATTTAATCTGAGGCTATCATAATACAGAACACAAGTCTTTAAGAATGTCACAATAGAACGACTGGGGCACATATTTGGTCAGTTGTTGTCTCATACACCAGTTTTTATCTCCTTTTACTATGGTCGCTTAACCCATTTCCAGACAATAACTACATTTGACCAGTTTGATGCAGACGACTCTAAAAAACATTGTGGGAAAAGGAGAAATTGCTCGTAACGAGCAATTTCTCCTTTTTCCACAATGTTTTCTTCCCTATCAGAAGACTTAAGTTCAATTTCATTACATTTTGAAATGTTGTCTGCAAACTCTTACAATTTGGGACAGTCAAAAAGTTGGCGTCTGGTAAAGGGTTAAAACAAGATTGAGCCTACTTACTTAGTATAAAAGAATTCCAATGCCAGGTCGTTCCAGTGTTTGTCATCGGGTGGTACCACAGATTTCACAGCACAGGGGGAGTAGCCCGCCCAGGTGTCGCAGGAAAATACCACCCCATATTGCCCACGCCCCACTTCTTTACCCATCTGGGGCATACCTGCGGAAAAAATCATAGGAAGTGTAAAACTTTTAGAAGTGTCCTACCCTATGATTGCACTAGACATTCTAATTGTGTTGTACATTAAAAGAAGAAGATATACATCATCATGTAACATCTCATAGCTGACAATAAGAGATATGCATGTAAATGTATCATCTCCTATGTGCTGAACTTTTTAAACTTGCAATGCTACAATATAGTAAGTCCTTTATAAATGTGTGAGTCTTCAACAAGTTTCTCATTCTTAGAAATCATTTTTCTCTAATTGGGAATTAAGATTATTTAAAACATTTGTCAGCTTAATGCAATATACAGCTTATAACAGATGGAGAAGTCTCCACACAAGACTGCATATAACAGCTGATCATGTGTGGAGGAAACATCATTATTCCTTAAGACGGCCAAGATACCTGTCAGGAAAATCTAAATGGACTATAATATAATGCTTTCTTTGTCATCAATTACAACAAGGCTATAAACAAGTTATTTGACCATGGACAATCTTGATATAAACCCTAACTGTGATGCGGATTCCTTCTTGATTACAAGGGTGGAAAAATTAATTTTCTGTATTGCCCTACTTGACCAAATGCCTTTACTTAAAAGCATATCATCGCTCAGAAAAACTGCAAAACTGAGTAATATAAGTTATAAATTATGAAAGTATATGTTCAAACACAGCGAAAAAACACAGGATCATTACAATTGAATGCCTGCACTATTTATTATCTATTTTCAAAGTGCTACTTTCACAATTTGGTGCCCATCAATTTATCGTCATTGTTTACATTCAAGTAACATCTAAAATACCAAGTAGTGCTCGGATTAATGAGTTGCGAACACCTGGTTAGAAAAATCACATGAAACACAGAGAAATAGTGTCATTCATCTAATATTATCAAAATGAACATTTAAAATGGAGAATTTCTTGGGCTTTATTGGTTCCAAAAATTTCTCAGCTGACATTGTTTTATTGCTCATTGTAAACAAACCTTTTAGTTTTCACTCTTTCAAAAGCATAATGAGAACATGTTAATGTCTCAATTTCTCTGTAAAAGGGAATTTAAAGTTACTTTTCCATTATTCAAGAACTTTCACAATTTAAGTGTAAATGCGCGCAAGTATGGCTTTAAGTGAACTTTTACTAAAATTTACTGTACATACCGGTAATCTTTATATAGACAAGTACAGAAAAAGACTTTGAATTAACCAACAAATAAATCTAAATTAGATTTGACAACCCCTGATTTAATTTGATGCTACAACCTCAACACAGAGAATCAGAATCCATACTTTAACAATAGGAATATAAAACAAGAGATTACCATGGAGAATAAGGTCCTTTAAAGACGTGCTTTCTAAAGCTACTTTAGCAACCCTTGGGGCATAGTTTTTCCTCAGTCTAAGACGGTCCTCCTCTATCTTATCAAGACGACCTGTGTGTTTAAGTTCTAACTGCCCCAATGCCTGGGAGAAGGCATCATGCGATTTGTTCAGTCTGTCTTTAATCTGGGAGGAGATGCTTTTGGCCAACCTGTTGATTAGAGAAGTTCGAAGTATGGATGCTATTTAACCCATTTTACGCAAATGAGATTTTTACATTAAAGGCAAAAATGAAGAGATGAGATTTTTAGATTAAAGGTGCTTGTTCACAGAAGAGAAAATCAAGATATAATGTTGTTGAAACAATACAGTTTTTGTATTGATGTTTCATATACAATAGAAATTAACTACTGAAAGCATAAATAACTCAGGAAGTGTCAATGTATGTGAATATGTACAGTTTATGTGAAAGCAATGTCACCCTTTCGGATTAAAATACATGTAAATTTACTTTATAAATACTTTCTTTAATTAAAAGTGATCTAATTTTGCTTCGGTGCATATCAGTAGTATTCTAGTACAGTTGTGCAGTTTTAAAGAAATTTATTGTAAACTACCAAATTTCCTAATTACATTTGTGAACAAGCATCTTTAAAAGCAACAGCAGATGACAACTATACACTATCAAATAGCATCTTTGTCCAATATTGTGACAATTAGAGAAATGACTCTACAGCAGATTTTTTGAGTATTTAAATGTAAGGTATTACATTAAGAGGACAGTGACATTGGAGAAGTTTTGCAGACCTTTGATCCGTTCAGCATTGCTTAACATATGGAACCAAAAAAGAAAAAAGGGATCTTTAACAGTTCTTTGAAACTGGTGGTCTTCCTTCAAGTATGATTGATTGGATTCAACCATTGAAGAACAGAAACAAAAACAATCTGTTCTGTATTAGCTTTTGAAGACATAAACTTTGGCAATAAGTATAATACTTTTTTTTCAAGTCATTCAATAGCACTATCGTAGCCTATACACCCATCCATTTTATAAGGAGAAATGCTTGGTACAAATAAGTTGTCTTATTTACATAACCTAGAAACATTATACCACTTTTAGAATATGGTTCATTTCTGACTCAAATCAGTTGAAAAAACTTAAGTGAGAAAACTACTGACCTATTTGCACTTAGATTTGCAAGCATTTCCTCAGCAACTTTCCTCTTCCATTCATTGTCTATCTTTGGTGACTGGCTCCATGGCATGGCTTGGACTAACTTTAAAAACAAAATAACACAACTTAAACGTAAATTATCACACATAAAAACCACTGTAAATTCGCAATACATTTATCTTTAATTCAGATTAAATACAGAATCAACACTATTTTAATAAATCTTCATAAATAATAGGATTCCCAAATACTGCATTGAACTATAGACAATCTTCCATATCTAAACCTGAAGACTCACCGATTAAACCTTATAGTGCTGGCACCAACTTAATGCTTATGCAAACAGGGTGGACCCAGGCCAGCTAACCAGTAAATTGGCGCCTATCCTGTGATTTAACCTGTTTGCTTCTCTGAGCATCTTTCCTCAACAACACATGTTGTTCAGAAAGCTGGAACTTCCTGGTTGACCGACGTTTGTATGAATTAAGTTATTTGCTGTCTTATACATAATAATTCTTCCACTTTGATTGCTTAAAACAAGATGAATGAACTTCTTCCAGTTAAAAAACCAGTTAAAGTGTTTCGTTTGTCCTTGCAATATTTTTGTTCACATTGCCATGAAGCTAAAATTGGTCTTAATTACATTTTATACAATTAACCATTCCTCAAAACAGTATGGAGATTTGTCATAGTATATAGTAGTATATGGGTTTTACATCACATCAACATTATTTCAGTTATGTAGCGATGCCCGACTCTTAATGATGGAGGAAGATCCCATACTCAACTGCGCACAAGGGCTGGTCAAGGCGGGAAGAACCATCGGCATTCCGTAAGTCAGCCGGGAGACTGCCTCTCATGAAAATCCATATCCCTCTCAGGATTTGAACCCACGCGGAAAGGGGCCATGTGATTTCAAGTTCTGTACTCTAACCACTAGGCCACGGAGGCCCCTAGATTTGTCATAATGGTTTCAACTAAATTTTGCAAAAAGGAATGTATTTTTTAATAGTTTGTAGTTATCTTTTGATACTTCTCTTAATTTAAACCAATCCAAAAATCCGAACAGAGGAATAGCTTAAATCTAGATTGAGTAAACAAATACGATATTTGTTTCTTTATCACCTAGCTGTCAAAAATATCTTATTAACAGTGATATTTATCTTAACCCTTAGAATGCTGGGTAATTTTCATAAAATAGATTTTTGTGTAGTCTGCTTTCTAAAACCATAAATGTCTGCTTAATTTTGATGAGGAAAGATATTCAGAGTAGCAAATAGGTTAGATCACAGGCCAACTATTAATTTACTTGGCATCTGGCCTGGATCTATAACCTTTTTCAAAAGCATGGAATTGGTTCCAGCAGTTTAAGGGTAAATCTCTCAATATGTCTTGTCTTAGATGTTTTCATGAACTCCAAGTCAAATTGTTTGTAACAAAGTTCCAAATTTAATGAATACACTGTACATGTATACAGTTTGTTCAAAGACAAGAAGATTCATATGTGATATTTGATTTATCCATTCCTACATAAAACTCTGTTAAACCCATTTTCAGGTGAAAATTTAATGACTGATAATGATAAAAGGAGTTTTCTAACAACCAATTTTATCTTTAGTCACAATGTTTTCTTCCTAAAAGCACAGAGAAGGTATAATTTTCAATTCATCAGAATTGTGATATTTTGATGCTTATTCTATTCGGACACGAAAGAAAGAAAGAAAGAATAAAGCAATTTTGGGCAGCCAATAAGGAGGTAGGTAGCCTAAGCTTATATCCACATTAATTGCAGTTTTCAAACTCTTTAGTAATTAGTTATGCTTAGGAAAGCCTTAAGTAACAGAAGAGGCTTTTTCATAACATGCAAATTCCTTTTTTGGCACAACTGTTTTCTTCAGATCTAAGAGAATTTCAATATCAAAGACTGTCTGTCTTACTACTTGGCAAGACCTAAGGCATCTGTATTTACTCATGATGCTAACATAACTATACAGTGAACCCTCGTTTATCCGGACACCGATTATCCGGATATCTCGCAATCCGAACAAAATTGTAAGGGAACGGAATTATTGAACCAGTTTATTGCAGACAACCTTTGAAAACATTGTGGGTAAAGGAGAAATTGCTCGTGACGAGCAATTTCTCCTTTACCCCCAATGTTTTCTGCCATATCAGAAGATTATCTTTGAATTTCATCACGTTTTGATATGTCTTCTGCAAACTCTTTCAATTTGGGACGGACGACAATTTGAACATGCTCTGCTTCATTAGTCCGGATTATTCGGTAAACCGGACATTTTGTTGGGAACGGACGTGTTCGGATAAACGAGGGTTCACTGTAGTGGTGTGTTTGTATCCTGTGTAACTACAGATAAATCTGTCAAAGACAATCTGATACCAATGAAAGGTGCTTGTTCACAGATGTGGGGAAATTTTGGAAGTTAAAAATGAATTTCTTTGAGTTTGCACTACAGCTGTATTGTTTTATAAAACACACTGAAGAAAAGTCAATGGAAGCAAAATTAGATCGTTTTTCAATTCCTTTAAGGGTGCATACATTGAATAAACACATATTTTATTCCAAAAGTGTGACATTGCTTTTGGTAACAACTACATACAAACTTTTCATACTTAGATAAATTGACACTTCCTGAATTAGTTATGCTTTTAATAGCTTATTGTAATTGCATTGCATACAATGATACAAAAATAATATTGTTTCAACAACATTTTATTTGTCTTTCAAACTTTCTCTTCTGAGAACAAGCATCTTTAAGACAAGATACCAATTCATATACAAAATAAACTTTTAAAAACAGCTCTGCAGAAGGAGAGAAAACACAACAAGTGATCTATTTCAATTCAGCAGGTTGGACAAATTTTTGGTCAGAATGTACAAAACATTGTAAGTGAAGCAGCCAAGTAGAAACTTACATCAGCATTGCACCATGCCATTTCTAGAGATGTGCATTGTTCACTTTAAAAGCAGACAGTCATACATTTACCTACTCTTGTATACTGAATTGTGTATGACTGACCCAAATTGAAAGCAACAGCAGCAAACAAATAAAACTTGAAAGTTACATTTTTTTTGTGATGTTGGTATGAAACCAATGTAATTCAAGAATAAAGTTAACATTGCTAATTATAAATCATTGTGACAAAGAAAAAACTGCTTGATTGAAGCAGCTTCTCTTATTTGTGTAGCAACCATTTCTTAAAGACGATATTAGACTGAGACAACTTAGCTGGTTTCCATATAACTGATGTAAGCTCAATTCATGTTTTCAAAATGAAGTGGATACAAAAAATATATAGGGAATAGGAAGCATGCTGTCCTTTTAATTAAAAAGTAAAACTATTGTGGAACAAAAGAGCATCATTTGCCATAGTTGAGAGAGGTTACAGTTAGAATTGCATTTGAATCAGACAACATGTAAAAACATTTAGTGATCAGGAGAATTTCCTCCTCTTAACCCTTTACCAAACGCCAACACTAAATTTTCGACTGTCCCAAATTGAAAGAGTTTGCAGACAACATTTCAAAATGTGATACAATTGAAATATAATCTTCTGATAGGGCAGAAAACATTGTGGGAAAAGGAAAAATTGCTCGTTAAGAGTAATTGCTCCTTTTCCCACAATGTTTTCCAGATTTGTCTGCAACAAACTGGTCAAATGTTGTTATTGTTTGGTAATGGGTACAGCAAATCTATGCATCGTAATTAATTACAGTTATCTCAAAATAAATCAATAAAGATCCTCATGAATAGTATTTTGACTTGTACAACTGAGTTCTATGGTTGTCTGCTACAAATTACTGGTTATAATTGGAAATATTCTTACGAACAATGTCCGCAACCAAGCAGAGCTAGAAAAAACCACTTTGGATTTTATGTCCCCTGTGGGGATTCGATCCCGGTTCTCCCGGGTGACAGTCCAAGACATAACCACTGAGCTAAAGAGTCGGCTCAGTAACGCAGAGGTTACATCTTGTCCTGATTGATTGTTGCTATGCTGTAGAGATTGAGGCGGTTACGTAACAATATATTGATGTATTAACAAGATCTTATATGCAAGTCATTTCCTTACCTGTCTCATTTTACGCCGAAACGTATATGTTGATGAATCGTCTATTTCTATCTCAAGACGGTAGGTGGTTAGAATGAGCTGTTAGTGGGTGGGGAATCATTATAAATTTTGCAAAATAATTTCCAATATACATAAAAGTCAAATAGTAATCAAATAATTATCAATTTCTTAGCACCTGCAATAGATTACTAGTCCCATTGGTTTACAATTCCAGGATTTTAAAAGTTTAATGCATACAACTTTTGAAAATATTCGGGGGAATAAATATGATCATAAGCAAGGTCGCCCAATTCCAACCATTTCGGTCCCATCTCTTTATGTTTCATTGTTGGCAGGATCTTCTTTGACTTTGCCCAAAACATAAAATTATATTTGTTAGATGTGTTGAAAGTATATAGAGATAAACTAAAAAAAGAAATTTTCACCCAAACAAATATCACTTTACCCTAAATAAAAAAGCATAAATGGCTACAAAATGGAAACATAAGATCAATCATATTTGGCTTTGATATTATTATCAAGAGATCAATAAATCTTCTACAGAGATAGTCATGACACACAAAGCTTTCACAGCCATAAAAAAAAGAAAAGCAAGTCCATGCAAAGGTCAAGAAAGAAAGGCATTAAGCAAAATATACTTTTTGTATGTTGTTTGATGCCATATCATGAATTTTTCAGTTATATAACAGCTTTACTGGATCCATCGGTAAAAGGCTAGGGCTCTAAAGTGACTTGCCAAAGGTCACTCTCGCAAAACCCGCCAAATGTGAAGAACTTAGCTTAACATTGTTCTTAGCTATCAGAATGCCCTTAAAAAAAGTAATTTCATATTCAAAACATTTCTAATAAGTCAGACATCTATACAATTCTTTCTCATTTATGGGATGACAAATGCCTATCTTCCCTTATCCTAAAAACATTTCCCTTTTTAATATGTATACATACCATATCCCATTCTGTACATGAATATGGTATTTCTTCAAAGCAATTGGCATTAAGCATTGATCAACAAACATTTAAAAGCAAGACACTGCTTATTATACTTAAGGATCCTAATATTAAAACTTTCGTCAAAGTGGGTTTCTATAATGCTTTCTACAAAAAAGCAATACCCTAAAAAAGTGGCACTTATTTGTTATTTGCAAATACCTTTCTTTCTATAGAAATTTCAGGTTAGTTTTGTATATAACGAGGGTTAATATAACATACAAGGGGAAAAAGGTTTAAAATAGATCTGGAAAACTCCCAGCTGATGATCAGTGGAACCTCACCTGTTTCATTCGCACCAAAAGGAAGTGAATAAAGGTTGAGCTTGATCGCACTGTAATTTCTACTTGGTATGCAGCATTGAGAATCTGTAAGAGCATGCAGAAGAGAAAATAGATAGAATACATAATCAGGAGGCATATGGAAAAGACATAAACAGAGAAACGTAGTAGACCTATCACTCGTTTATACTTTATCGGCAGATCGTTCAGGAATAATTAAAGAAACAATTGTAACAAAAGAACAAAATTGCTTGTAACAAACAAATTTTTGTGACTGCCCCAAATGTTCTTACCTTAGTCATGAAGAAAAGATAAATTTTTGTACTTCAAATTTGTGATGTGCTGTTTTTTTCTCAAATCAAACCAGCTTTAAAATCTTATAAGAGGATATAAATCAATCAATCAATCAATCAAGGTGTAGGATATCATGCAATTTTTATAATAAAAATATTACTTACATGAACTAGTTGTAGGACTTATTAAGTAACTTGTAACAGGCTTACAAAAGTGTTTTCCCTGACTCTTTCATGAGAAATGCTAACCCCTTCCTGTGTAATCCACCCAAATCTTCCCTTTACCATTTCATTTGGAACAAGAGCTGTCCATAAGACAGCATGCTCCACTATTCAATAAAGTCAGAGAGGGGTATAGGTCAGTGAAATTTTATTTATATCTAAAATATGAGGATGCACACAATGATTCCTTACAATAGTTATTGAGATACGAACATGCACGCAAAACTAACAACAAAATTTTTTAAGTACAAAAGTTAGCATAATTTGCTTAAATTCAAAACAAGAAATATAAGTCTTGGCCAGGGACCTTAAATTATGTCCCTTATAACTTGTGTGAAGTATCAACCCATTTCATACAAAAGTTCATGAGATACAAACTTGCATGTAAAAACTTATCCAAGGTGTGATTCCTACGCCAACACCCCGGTGAGTAGTATAGCTCTCTTTATTCCTTGAATAGTCAAGCTAAAAACATGATTCCATTGTCCATATCCTTCTTATTCAAATAAACAAAATTGCAAACTGCCCCAAAATTATCAGGGTAAAATACAATAAGGTCACAACATGTTATTGCTGAAACATACCCTTATCCCAAGGATGACAAAATCTTTCTTATTTTTTATCCAATACTTCAGGGAATGGTCCCAAATGAAAGAAAATTGAGTAAACTTAATGGAAAGGATTACTTCAGTTATGTTGTTATGCCCAACTCCAAATGATGGAGGAAGACCCAAAACTTAACTGCCTACAAGGATTGGTCAAGCCAGTTAGAACCATCAAAATATCGAAATTCCATCATCGAAATTCCACCATTGAAATTCCATCATCGAAATTCCATCATCGAAATTCCATCATCAAAATTCCATCATCGAAATTCCATCATCGAAATTCCATCATCGAAATTCCATCATCGAAATTCCATCATCAAAATTCCATCATCGAAATTCCATAGGTAAGTCAGGAGACTGCCTCTCATGAAAATCCAAATACTGTTAGCGAGATTCGAAACCCACACAATGACTTAAGGGGCCATGTCATCCATTGAAGTTCTTTACTCTAATCATAGGCTATAGAGGTCTCCGAATGAGTTACTACTACACCAATGAACCAGTCATTTGACTTACTCAACACTTGAAAGAGATGGTGCTTGACATTTGTTCAAAATAAGAAACACATAGTATGCTTTATCATTTTGTCAGAAAAAGGAGGATGATAATGTTATGCAAACTGAAAGGATAGCTTTTTTCCAATTAAAAGGAGAGACTAGTTTATAATACATGCAACCAGAAGCATAAAGAAAGGAGAAATATGGCATTGTTATAACTTGCAGATTGCAACATAAATATCAAATCCCAGGCCAGATAGAAAAACTTCTTTTGAAAATGTTTCATTTGTTTCTTTTTGTGTTTTTTTCAATACCCTGCAGATAATTTTTCAGTTATGGTACCCCTTTCCTGGATCCACCAATACTAGGCTAGGGCTTATAAGTGACTTGTGAAAGGAAACTCACAAGAAACCAGTGGACCCCAAAGCTAAAAGCCACCGAACAGTTTGCAGTTCAATGTGTTGTTTCTAAAATTATTGTCATCAAAAGGTTGGTGGCAAATAAAAGTTTTCCCATTATGAGCAAATTATTCCTATGCAGCAGTATTTTTTGAAATTACACCTTATGAAAATGGGATAGTTTTTGTCTTCTACAAACATAACTGGAACATAGTTGAAAAATATGTCAAAAAGACTCGCTCTTTGACAAAACCAGTATAAAACCTTCAGGTGACACTTATTAGTCAATTACGCAGTTTTGAATTGATAGTTATTCCATTACTTCAAATCAGTAAAATTACAGCTATATAATCAAAACAGGAAAATGGTTACCCGGTAATGTATTCACGTAAATAGTCACCATGGATCACCTGTAGTGTATGATCCTTAAACTGTCATTAGGCTCTTGACCCTTTCCCAAACAAACATTTTTTGACTGTCCCAAATTGAAAGAGTTTGCAGACAAAATTTCAAAATGTGATGAAATTGGAAAATCATCATCTGATAGGGCAGAAAACATTGTGGGAAAAGGAAAATTGCTTGTTACGAGCAATTTCTCCTTTTCCAACAATGTTTTTGAAGTCATCTGCAACAAAGTGGTCAAATGTCGTTATTGTTTGGGAAAGGGTTAAATCACTGATTTGCATAAATATAATACATTGAGCATCTCCTTCATACATACATACTGTACATATTTTGTCACACCTGTTTAAGTTCACTCTACACATCTATAGGCAATTTTGGTAATTTAAAGGTTCTTATTAACAGATGTAAGGTAATTTGGTAATCAAAAATAAATTTCTTTAAAGCTGCACAACAGCTGTCCCGTTATATGATGCGCACTGGAAAATAGCCATTGACAGTAAAAGAAGTTTGATTTTTAATTCTTTAAAGTACATACACGGTGAAATAATGTGTCCTTTGATCCAAAAGCGTGACATCCCTTTTGAGATTGACCGCATACAAAATGCACATACTTAGATAAATTGACTCATGTTGAATAAGTTGTGCTTTCAATAGCTACTTTAATTAGTTGTATATCAAACAACAAAACACAAACAGTATTGTGTCAATGAAATTTGATTTTGACTTGAAAAATTTCGATTCTGTGAAAATGCAACTTTGAAGAAGACATTTCTTAAGATAGGCATTAACAGAGCCTTTTTTCCATAGATTGGAAAGAGGCCTAGGCCTCTTGTTTTTGGAAAATGGTACCATTAAAATTGCTGAATTGGGAAATCAAAAAGCTGATGTGTCTTTGAATTTTTGGGAAAACTGCTTAATTTAAGAGAATTTTCCAATTGGATAAGTGCCTTTAATTGGCCCATTGTCTATATTAAGAAAAAGCAGCTAAAATTGGTTTATTATACTAATGAGTTGGGTAGGGGTTCAACGTCATTTGCAACATTTCTATTAGTACAAATATTCTGATGCTCTATGATAAGACACTTAAAACTCTTGCCTAGTACTGGTGAATCCTACAAGAGCTGTAATATACTAATATATCAATTAAATTCTTTACTCAGCTATTAACCCTATCTTAACCCTTTACCAAACGCAAAATTTGTTACTGTCCCAAATTGAATGAGTTTGCAGACAACATTTCAAAATGAGATGAAATTGAAACATAGTCTTCTGATAAGGCAGAAAACATTGCCGGGAAAAGGAGGAATTGCCCATCAATAGCAATTTCTCCTTTTCCCAGAATCTTTTCCAGAGTCATCTGCAACAGACTGGTCAAATGTCATTGTTGTTTGGTAATGGGTTATATGATAATAACAACAAAATTCTTATCATAGTAAGGCTATAGTAAGGTTTACTAGTACAAACCTGTTTTAAAGCATCGGTGGTAGAATGGTTATCTGGGTTCTCTTGCTCTACCATCTCTAGACTTTCAAGACATCGTGTTAAGGTTCCTGAAAATAGTAACATGTACAAAACCGTGTACTTTATAGAAAATATGATTCAATGCTTAGGTAGAAGACTTGAAAAGCCAAAAGGAAAAAACTGAGTCATTCACAAACGAGAAGCAATTACTTACTATACTCTTGCCTGAATTTGTGCATTATATGTTTTACAAAAACCTGTAAAAGTTCCTGAAAATAAAGTTACATTGAACATTTATAAACCCCTGTACTTTATACAAAAAATATGTTTCAATGCATCTGGAAAATCCAAAGGAAAAAATTACAAATTATTTGTTACTATATTACAAGTAATAACATCATTTTGGTTTCCATGTAATTTAAAATGTATTTCAACAATTCAGTGCAATACTATTGTAAGTGTTTCTTATTTGTGAAGGACTAATTACAGGCTTGCATTGAACCCTCAATGTAAACCATTTGATTCAAATTTTGAAATGTATACAGTTCCTTTTCATAGGGACAAGCCACAAACCAACTGGTTTGAAGGTACTCATAGGGACAAGCCACAAACCAACTGGTTTGAAGGTTTTCATAGGGACAAGCCACAAACCAACTGGTTTGAAGGTTTTCATAGGGACAAGCCACAAACCAACTGGTATGAATGGGTGGGAAAACTTGATATTGATTATTTATTCTGTCAAGGCCGAATAGTTTTCTGCATTTGTCATTTAACTCTTATAGTGCTGGAACCAACCTCATGCTATTGCAAACAGGTTAGATCCAGGCCAGCCACCAGCTTAATTGGCGGCTGGCCTGTGATCTAACCTGTTTGCTACTCCCACTATCTTTCCTCATCAAAATTAAGCAAAAATTTAAGGTTTTGGAAAGCAGACAACACAAAGAAACTGTTTTTAGAAAATAATCCAGCATTATAGGTGTTAACGGTTATAAAGTAAATCCCAGTAAGATTTCATCTCTCTGTTTAGGATTTTGGACTAGCTGGGCAATAAGCAGATTTGTTTATGTCGCCCTTGGATTGTCAAGACTTCAAATTATCATTAGTATAGGGACATGTCGAATCTTCACAAAGTATTTAATAAATACCATCCCTGCACATTACTGGTTTTAACCATACTTTTTCTTCTCAATCTGAGACTTTTGGCAAGACCAATTTGACCGAAGTTGCTGAGGAAGAAGGAAAATCAATATAATCCATATTAAGATTTTTTTTGAAAACGGGAAACTAAATATAAAAAAAATTGCCATCATTTTCTCCTATTGCCTAATGGATTTCTTCACATCCATATGTAAATACACCATTTATATATTGACTGATGGGTTGAAAACAGGACAGATTACACTCTGAACAATAATCAGTTCCACTTCACTGCATCTAAAATCAATATTTCATCCATTTACCTTTCAAACACTTGTCACACAATTTTTTTTAGAAACAACTGCGATAAAATGAGAAATTGCTTGTCACAATGGTCACTGATATTTATATACAACAAAGACAATTCAATTTTTCAAACTTGGAAAATTGTACCTGCTATTGTTTTCTTTTTGGATAGATTACATGTTTATTAAGTTGGTTTGATTTTATTTGATTTTCACAAAAGCAATAATTTTTCCAGTATAATATGATGGTTGGCTCAGTATGGATTGAGAAAGACCCCCATAATAACCAATAACCAAACAATCATGACATTTGACCAGTCAATTACAGACGACCCCGAAAACATTGTGGGAAAGGAAAAATTGCTCCTAGCGAGCATTTTCCCCTTTACCCAAAGTGTTTTTTGCCCTATCATAAGATTGTTTTACATTTTCATCACATTTAGAAATGTCATCTGCAAGCTTTCAATTTGGAACAGTCGAAAATTTGGCAATTGGTAATGAGTTATTAGCTGAGAAGAGCCTTAGTCATTCCATAAGTCAGCAAGAAGATTACTTCTCATGAAAATTCAAATCTATCTATATGGGCCGCGTCACGCGAAAAGGGGCACTCGGACATAAATAATAACCGCTGACTCAGCTCTTTCTTAGCGCTATTATTCCAGCATCTAGTCACGACAGTTATCATTTGTGTTTATTTAAAGGTAGAACTTGATGTCCTCTAAGACGGCAAACAGTGTCACCCCAGACCAGCCGCCACGTCAGTGACGTGGCGGCTGGTCTGGGGCTACACTGTTTGCTATGTCCGAGTGCCCTTTTCCCGTGACGTGGCCCATATCATGATTAACACCCATAAGAAGAGGAGCATTGCAGTCTCAAGTGGTGTTCACTACCCACTAGGTCAAAGCAATCCAATGCATAAAGATGTGTTATACGAGACAAAGGGTTGAGAAGGAGCTTAAAACCTAAGTTTCTCTCTCACTGTTCTACTGTCCATTAACATTGAAAATTGTTCAACCGTTTTTAAAAATGTAGTGTAAAACTGATGTTGGTCCTCCACAATTGGCAGAAACTGAGGCTTGTCTTACAATGTGAGCCCTATAGAATTGTTACTAGTATATCTTTATTCATTTATATGAGGTTTTACATTGCGTCAACGTTATTTCAGCTATGTTGCTATGTTCAATTCTCAATAATGGAGGTAGACTCTTGGTGAACTCAATTGCCCACTTGGGCTTGTCAAGTGGGGTAGAACCATCTGTAGTCTGAAAGTCAGTCGGGAGACTGTCTCTAATGAATATCCAATTCAAGGGAGCCAATTGTTCTGTCAGTCTTTCTAAAGATGTAATAATCCTTGCAACACTGGTGTATGTCTTATATGTTGTTTACTATGGTCAGGCGCAGTCTTGCAATGATATTTAGAATTGTGAACTTTAGCTACCCCCTTCCCTTCAAACCCCTCATCCCATCATTGGAACAATGGTGTATGTCCTTAACAAAGTTTAGTGACTTACAAGTCATGCAATATGAGCCTCAGAAAAGCAACCCCACTTCCCCATGGATGCATGACTCAATAGAACAATGGTATATGTCCTTAACAATGTTCAGGCACTTACACTAGTCATGGAATAAGCCTCAGAATTGTTCAAGCCCTTGAGATGTAATAAATAATTAAGGCTTTGGTGCAATACCATGGTAAGAGCTTCATGTTTGTGATCCACTTACTTCAGTATAGCATTAAAACCTCAATATGTGCATGATTAAGACAGATGAAAACAATCAACTGCCATGGTGCAATACAATAGCAAGTGCTTCACAAACATGAAGCATTTACTATAGTATTGCATTAAACCCTCAATAAGTGCATCAACTCATGAGTGATTGTTTTTACTAATCAACTGATAGGTGATTATTACGAAGTATCAAACTTAAGTTTGTTTACTATATAGAAAACAAACACAAGTTTTATCTCATGATAAAAGGTTCATGACCCATATGTGACACATCCTGATATTGTTGTCCTAATACATAATTGCTATGTAAGTGTATCCTGATATATATAGTGAGTACTTGTCACAAAGAAATGTAATGTACTTACATTTAATGACACATCAGATTAAAGAAAACTATTCTTTTAATCAAAATCAACAGAAATAAAAATACTTAAAATGAGTTTGAATGATATTAAATGAAGGTTTCAAATGTATGTGTTTAAATCATCCGGATATTTGATATTGTGAGGGATCCAAACTGATAGCAACATTTACAGCAGATAAACGAAAATCCTAAAAACAAATCCACAAAACCACAAAAAAAGAAAAAAACACTTGAAAAATTATTCATCAGGACTACTTTGGTAATGTTTTAGAAACCTTTGCAGCAGATAAATGAAACAGTTTATGGACATTTGCACCCATCCACCATCCCATATCTGAACATTTGCGCCCCCCCCCATATTTGCTGTAGATGGTCGACTTTTGCCTCCTCTCTGTAATGTAGAGGGGCAGATGTTTGCCGCCCCCCTTAATTGGAGCATCAGTGTCTCATTTATTTAGTGAGTTCTGTTTGACTTGGCCATTGTATGCAGACAACAATAAGTCTGCTATCTAAAGTGATAAGACGCAATTGCTTTATTTTCCCTTGAATGGTCGCAAGACCGGAAGTCACATAAGTCGCGTACAAGAACGAGAATGTGGCAAAGAGAACCATAAGGGACCTGGGTCAGAAGATATCCTTTAGCAGCCTTTAGTAAGTTTCCCTTTAAAAAAACTGTGAAAAAGTTGATATCAGATGATTGCCTACATAATCATTTCCTTGTGTATCACCCTTTCACATTTGAATGAAAATAATTGACAATAATTGCCAACGACGCGCGATTGATTAAAATGTCTAAATCTGTCAGGTAATCATAGTTTGTTTGAGATTGTCTTATAACTTAATTCAAGCAAAATAATACAATACCAAGAGATATTATGGGGGCAAAACTCAGCCCTCTACAAAAGGCCGGGGATGAGCAAAAGTCTGGGAACTGTATCAAAGTGATGTACAGTATCATGGTGGAAAGAGCAAACACACTTGATGCACTTAAAACAGTATCACAAAGAAAATGCAATCATTCTTCATCAACTTCATAAGTGTTATCTGCTCTTCAGTTCATAAAACCCATTACCAAACAACAATGACATTTGACCACTTTGTTGCAGACAACTTTAATCACTGTACATATAATGATGACTTCATGTCATGTGGCTACGGTTATGACGCAAAATGCATCAAATTCCTTAGCCCATAACAAAACAAGCATCTACTTGTTTAATGCATTTAAGTACAATATATCATTGTTAAAATACTGAGTACGACCACCCAAGTAAAACTCTTTGCACGATGTTTTCTAACTTGATTATATTTTTTCTCATTTGACTATTATTTCAAGACAGTAGTTTCTAAAAAGACTATGCTAACACTGCACTTGAATATATTGAGCTTGACACTTTTCAACATCAAATTAATTAATATATTCAAATATAGCAACGCGTTTAAAATTGTCTAACAAAAAGGGTAAATCTATTTGATTGTGTTACATACACAAACCCTTATAGAGATGATGAAAGATTTTTACATATACAATTCATCCTATTTATACTCGTGAAAGTCAAATTGTATTGTTTATGACATAAACAAGAGTTTAATCTCATGAAACACATACTAAGTATATACCTTACAGATACATGTATTGTGTTTTACTTTTGTAAAAGATGTAATCATTATATATTTTGAAGTAATTTTATTTGAATTTTGATGAATGCCTATTAATTATCTTATCTTGTTCCAGAATGATCGACTCTATTAACCCTTAGAATTCTGAGTATTCTAAAAGTAGATTTTTGTGTAATCTGCTTTCCAAAGCCTTAAATATCTGATTAATTGTGCTGAGGAAAGATACTCAGAGTATCAAACAGGTTAGATCACAGGCCAGCCACCAATTTAGTTTGCGGCCGGCCTGGATCTAGCCTTCATGCATAAGCATGAAGTGGGTTCCAGCACTATAAGGGTTAATAGTTTGACAAGATCTGTAAACAATGTTAATTAATGTTTTATGTTAAAGTCATCTATCTGCTTGATTTACATAGTATATGAGGTCCTGGTTCACACAAGCCAGAATGTGGTTTTGGGTAATAAATGGGGATGACAATGCTTAGCAAAATTACTATATTATGAACCATTCAGTCTTGTGATCAGTTGTACAATAACTTTGTTAATTTTCAATAAAACTCCTCTTATTTTTGTACGGAGGATTGACATTGAAAATGGTGGTGCGTTTGTTACACTTATCTGTAAAGAATACTGATTACTTTTTTTACTCATTGAAAAGCAATTTGTACGTTCAATGTAGGGTCATAGTGAGTCATTCACAAAAGTAAAGCCCTCTTTATAGTATACGGTTAAACTCTGGTTATCATTATTTCTTACACAAAGCTTGATTGTATCCTTGTGTATCTATGAGCTTAAAAATGTATTGCAATAAAGTCCAAACAGTTTATGAATAGGCCTTCATTTGTTTAATTTGTCATTATCGTGGGGTCTATGTTAAGTATTGAAAAGACGAACAACTGCCACCTTATATCGCTCATTGCATACTTGTCCAACTGTATAAAACACTTAAATGAATCTACATTGGATATGCTAAAAACATAACAGAAATTTGATCTGCTGCAAATGCCCTCGATTTCTTTCAAAACATTTAAAGTGCATTTCAGTAGATTTGTCCATTTTCAAATTGTGATAACAGTTAACCCTTTAATACCATACGCCAACTTTACTACTGTCCCAAATTGAAAGAGTTTGCAGACAACACTTACAATGTAATGAATTTGAATAATAATCTTCTGATAGTGCAGAAAACATTGTGGGAGAAGGAGAAATTGATTGTCATGAGCAATTTGTCCTTTCTCCACAATGTTCTCAAGAGTTGTCTGCAACAAATTGGTCAAATGTCATTATTGTTTGGTAATGGGTTAACCCATTACTGTTTCCTAACAGATGAAAAAATCATTAAATTTCAATTAAAAAACAATGATGTAAACTTGTAACATGATGTGATTACAGTAACATTTTTTACAATTGTTCTAACTGCCAGGAATATAATCAAAGAGCCAAGCTTACCTGTATAGGAGTCCCTCAGTATGTCCACAGAGTTGACAAGCTGACCGGCCACTGCTTGATTCAAACCACCCAGAACTAACTCCTGAATCTGACCAGTACAGATCTTCAAACCTTTGTGGGTTAATATCTCCCCTTTATCGCTAAAGTCCACACCTGAAGGAAAGGGAATTGTCATCATGCCAGTATGGATAAAAGCTCATTTATTTTTCTCCATTGTTTTAGTTATTACACATTATAGCTTGTGTCAAGCCCCCACTCAATGTTATCTCAATTTTACACCTTTGCTGCAGAGGTCATCCTGATTATGATCCTTTTTAAAAAGAGAATCTGAACAATCAGCTGCTCATATATCCATGAATAATGCAGCTAATGAAGTCTCAATTTTCAGGTTTAACTCATTAGTTTGACGATTTATCCATGTCTCAAGATCAGAACTATCATTTATAATATGTTACCATTACAACAAGCAAATCCCTTACTTTTTCAATTTACGGTAAAACAGATGCAGAGAATTGTGAATGACAATTCTACCAACATACTGGCAATACGTTTGATACTAAAGAGTTTTATATACTATAAACATTTGACCCTTCTATGAACCAGGCAAAATCCATTGTCATAAGCTTGTCCAAAAGCCATAACAGACAAGAGAATTTTTAATGAAATAAAGTATATAACCATTAGAAGGACAAGTGCAAAAGACGAGTTGGCATTTACAAACAAGTAAACCAGAATAAGATATGCCACCCCTGTGAGCACTTATCTAGAAATAAGCTATGTCAATGAAAAATTGCCAAAATGACTCAATGAATAAATATATAAAAAAAAAACAATGAAAAAGCACCAATTGTGGATGCGAATACGACGTACCCGCGGAATAAATAAAGATAATCATGACATTGGTCTAGATCTAGTTGACCAATGTCTAATTTGGGTGATCTGACTTTGGTCTGAAATATCCTCCTACGTATCACATATATACTCTTTTACAAGATCTATTCTACATATGATACTACAGGGCGTTTAAAAAATATTAAGTGCTTAAACACATGGAGGAAACAAGCTGAGATCATTGTCACTGGTCATTAATGTGTTTTTGCTAATGACTTATTGTGAAAAAGCTTAACAATAAGCAACAACTTAATCAAATAAAATAAATAGTTTGCATGAATTTAGCTATTCCTGGAAACTTCCTAACTAAAGAGAAAATGCCGCAATTTTTCCCAATTTGTCCAGTTGTGGACCCATTATCGCTGCATTCCAAAAAAATTTAAAAAGAGAAAATCATGATCATGCATTTCTGCAGAAGGATCACTGGAAAGACTTTATTACAGTAGTAATGGAGACGAAATAAATTATGCATGAATAGGTGAACTTAAAGCAATACTTACCCTTTTCCTCACATAGTCATTTGGCAAATTGCATGAATGTCAAATCAAATCAATCTTACTAAAAAGGTCATCATAAGGGAAGAGGTTAAAAGCTATTCAATGAGTTGCCACATGGAAAAGTTTAGAGAGAGTAAAGATGTTGGCAAAGAATATAAACAGTATATATATATAACACTTTTTAAAGCTTAAAGTGCTGGAACCAAATTCTTCCTTTTGCAAACAGGCTGAATCCAGCTGGCATGTGATCTAACCTGTTAATTAATCTGAGTATCTATCCTCATCAAAATTAAGCAGATTTTTAAGGTTTTGGAAAGCAAACACCACAACATTTTTTTTTAAATTACCAAGCATTCTAAGGATTAAAGCTCTGCTTAAACTCACCAATAAAGTCATACTCTTCCACTTTTTTCACTAATTTGTTGCAGTTTTCTTTAATTGTCTTTTCAATCATCTCTCGTATCTCAACATCTTTTGCTACGGCAATTTGGAAGAGCGATTTATACAACTCTTGCTCTTTTTCTCTTGCAAACTCCAACTTTTTTGGTGTGATCAACACTTCCCGTGCCATATCAAATGCGGATATGATGAACATGTTCAGGCAGCGAATGTGAGTGTTGTTCAATACCGTCACCGCATTGACAAGATATCGCTGCATTGTCTGTTCACAAAATGGTGTGAAACTTGCAACAAACTGGTCAAACATGGTCACGAAAATACTGTCCACCTCAAAATAATCTTGCACCATATCACGGCTGATGTTTCTAACCCCTGGCATTTCGCTTAAGTAACCAACTTTACAAAGCTGATTGAAAACGTGTTGGCAAGAGTTTGGAGGTATGGTTGAATACAGCACTCTTCCATGTCTCTGACTAGATCGCGAACTATCATTGTTCACTTGTGCCTCACCACCCATTTTGCCTAAATTCCCATCTCCCTCATTCTGCTCAGCTCTCTTTATTCCACCATCTGCTGAACCATTATTAGGATCATTGAGTACACAATTATTTTCTAAATCCTTACAATTTTGCACAGTATCTTTCTCGCTCTCCTTACTATGATTATTTGAGTTCACATCTAGCACTGTAACAAAGGTCCCAGTCTGTGTAGTTTTCAGAGGTTTGTTGGGGGAAGATACAACAGCAGATCCGAAGGGAGATCCTGACATTACCACAGGCCCTACAACACCTGGGGAGGGAACTTTTACAAAACACACTGGTTGGAAGTGTGTCATTTCCTTCAACAGTTCAAGATCTTGTATTTCCTGAAGAAGAAAAAAAACATGGACACTTATGCATACCATATTTACTACTTATAACAACATTTTCTATTTAGATTATTTCGCAGCAAATAACCTGAAAAAAGGGAATGCAAATTTGTGTAAGGTTTCATACATCAAATTTTGACATTTGAAGTATTGGGACTAAATATGAGGTTGGTCAAGTTGCCTATTTTTGTATCATTTTATCCATTGACCGTTCTTTCCTTCATACAGCTAAACAATGTCATTTAATGTTGCCATCATGCACGAAAAATTACTATAGTAAGTGATGCATCCACATGAAGCATTTACTAAAGTATTTAACTGAACTCTTGCAATGTTATAGAGTTTTGAATGCAATAATTGATACAAACCTTTGTCTCAAGGGACTCTGTGTGAAATGCGTAGATAATGATGGGTGATATACCATCAACACACCTCCTCAACTCTTCTTCAAACCCTGTATTACTGGCCGAGACCACCAGGGTGCAGCCATGTCGAAGCAGCTGATGATTAAATGAGACTTCAAGGACAGCTGATCCAGCCGCACTGCTATCCGGTACATCATCCTCAACATGTAGATCCTTGTGCGGGATCGTGTTCCATGGCCCGTTATATGCTTCCAAATTCTCTGCAAGCGAGTAGTCTCCAGGCAGCTCAAGGTTAATACACAGATTCTCTCCGTACCTAAATCGAACAGTGCGATAACGCTTCCTGTCATCTGAGTTGTCAAAGCTCGGGAATATTGTTCGACCAAACAGCTTATTTACGACTTCAGCTTTGCAGAATGTGTTCTGCCCTAAAACAACTATCCCAGGATGTTTTCTTGCTGTTGATAAAACCTCGTCTTCCTCCTCATGCAGAAGCTCAACAGAAAGAATCTGACCTGAAATTAAAAACATAAAGTAGAGTAATCACAAACAAAAGCTTAAGGTTTTCATTCATGCACATGTATACAACAGACAGGTCAAACTTTGTTATACAATTTTGTAATAAAACTTGATCAAAATTGTTTGGTTAGCAATTGTAATTAAAAGGTTTTTTACAAAACGATCAAGAATCTCATATACATCTTATTATGATCTGGGAAAGGATAAAATTTGACATTCATTTAAACAATTCTCATAAAACATTGTGGGAAAGGAAGAAATTGTTTGTAACAAACAATTTTTCCTTTTCCCACAATCCTTTCTACCCTATGAAAAGATCATTTTCTAATTTCTCCACATTTTGAAACATTGTCTACAAACTCTTTTAATTTAGGACAGTTGAGAATTTGGTGTTTGGTAAAGGGACTTTGTTACAATACAAGTCATACACTCAAGTTGAAATGGTGCATATCTTAATTAAGGACAGGATTGAGAACAGGGCAACATTAGGTCCTTTACAAATGGGAACAACAAACTGTGGTCTTGAACTTAGCCATCTTGAATTATTCAAAGAAATGACCTGTAACTAAGCTTTTTTTTAACCAGGCCTAACAAATACACCAATGATCAGCTTAAGCTTGAAGAACCCCCCAAATTAGCATTAATCAAGGTCATCTTTACCCTTATTATATAACCATTAAAAGATGCAACAATAATCAAACATTGAACTAATGAGAGTTGTCTTTTCATTACATTTTTTGCAATTAAGTATAACGGAAATTAAGCCTGTGTTTCAGTAATTGTGAAACTAAAAGTATGACAAATAACAACAGGATTTTACTTCCTACATTCATATAATTTCCAGTATTTCATAATCAGTAAAGCCAAATCTTTACAATAGATTAATCAAAATTTTTATAAGGAGAAAACCTTGTTAGGTGGTCTTTTTTCAATTTTAAATCAGTAATAACTTTAACTCAAATATAAATTTTAAGGGCAAATCTTGCATTCTATATTCACTGATAAGCAACATTGATATCAGAAAACAATTTCATAAATCCTACATGTATTAGCAAGCACTGAGACTGGCTTTTATGAAAACGAATTTTCTGACTTCAGTGATTATAAATATTCAAGAATATTAACCCTTAAAGTGCTGGAATCAACTTCATACCTTTGCAAACAGGGTAGATCCAGGCCAACTGCCAAGTAAATTAGCAGCTGGCTTGTGATCTTACCTGTTAGTAAGCCGATATTTAAGGTTTTTGAAAGCGGATGACATAAAAATCTTTTTTTAGAAAATAACCCAGCATTCTAAGGGTTGATTAAAGTACACCAGACAGCCTGAACCAATTCATGCCTTAATTCAATTGACAAAAAAAAATCAATTCTTACAATCTAAGAAAGCAAGTTTATAATTAGTTTTATATCATTTATTAGACATCAATACATTACAACGGTTCAATACAATACTAAAACTAAGCCCTCCACACATGTTAAACACTTATTTCAGTCTTGCAATGAATACTTGATAACAACGAAGTGCATAAGAAGAACATAAAGGACATTTAACTTTGAAATAATGTATATTCTCAAAATCAACATAAATCTTTCTATAGAAATGGTGATCATGTTTTCGATGATAACGCGCCTTTGAATGATGTGCTGCGTAAATAAGCCATTATATTTAGTACTAAACAATTGATGGTTTTATCAACTTTGATTTCTCTTTTATAATGCTAATACTACCAGATTCTTTACACTTACAAAGCTCTCAATCAAAACAGGCCAAAATGCCCCCTTCAAATTATGTTAAGGCCGGTTCAAATTCACGGAGATGTTAAGAGCCCCAATGGACCCCCTTCGAGTTGCCTGTTCATATTTTGTTTTGGCCTGTTCAACCAATTCTTATTGAGAAAACTATCCTTACCAACCTGTTCAAAGGAATAATATCGAACAGCTATACAGTTTATTTTGGAGAACAAAACAGATCTAAACCCTTTACTTCACAATGACATGCATACACCGTTCAATACAGTGTGTGCACAAAGAATTTCTACACTGGTTGAAATAGGAAAACCAAAGACATTTGACATTTTAGAAGTTTTTAATTGTTCAACTGAATTGATGCCATAATTTGCTGGTAGGTGACTTCATTATATATATCTTCTCCTATCAATGGACTTTGAATGGCCAGTTTGTGATTTAAATCCATGAATCTGAAGAAATTATCCACTAACTCTGCCCTTCGAAATTTAGACATTAGATTGCCCAATCAGAACATAAAACTATTTGACTAGTTTGAGCCAAATGCTTGCATAACTTGCTTAAGGGCTAATATTTCTTCCCATATTTGGTAGATGTATGTTTAAAATTGATTTACTTATTGTATCACATCGATTGTGAAGAAAGCTTATATATTGTTTAAAGTCACTCTCCAGGACAGCTTCCTGGTTACTCAACCATTAATCACGCTGATTTTGGGGCTAGAACCGGCAATTTTCTCCTCGGCTAGTGGGGATTTGAACCAGGGACACTTGGTGCAAGATGCCATACCTTGCCCTCTTCACCACTGCCAAACCTAGTCACTAAAGAATACCACAGCACAGACTATCTTCAGAAATTAAAGTGCCAAAAGTTCCTATCACTTTTATATATTTGCATGCTTGTGTGTTCTTCGTAACTCTTAAGATTAAGTTAGAATTGATAATTTACCATTCTCGTTTTTTCCACTTTCGTTTATGTCGTCAAAGCATCGCTTCGTCTCTTCGAGAATAGTCTGTAGTCGACGTGAATGGTTACAATAACGTTTGACACTGGAAATGAGAGCCGACGTCATGACTTCGAATGACAACAGCTGCAACGGTCGTGACTCTAGATATCAAGTATCAACAACAAAACATCTTTGGGGGAGAAAGTCCGTCCAGGTTGGTTTCACTTCCGTCTACACGGGAGGTCACTCTCGTGACTTTTTTCACGTTCGGAACTTTTCGGGAAAGTCCGTCGAGCCGGAATTTCCCGAGTAGTTCCGCTTAGCGGTGCTCATGCAACTATTGGTTTTGTAACTTTTACTCATTAAATAGGAATAGATTAAGAAATCAACTGGTTTATCGAGAAAAAACACACACTTTTCATCGAGACGGGCGTGTTATTATATAACTTACCTGGCCTGGTCTCGTTTCTCTGAACATTGTCTGATTTGATAGGATGGTGTGGTGGCTGGTCTAATATTAGTTCTGCAACGAATTAATTCCGCATGGACTGTATTCATGAACTCTTATAGAGACATGTCAAGGGTTCAACGCAAGACTATAGCAAGTGTTTCACAAAAGTGATGCACTTGCTATAGTACTGTGCTGAATCCTCGATATATAAGGTTCTATTATCTAAGTCTCTGGTTCTATCTACAAGGAATGACCGTTTCATCAACCGCAATTAAAAAAGCCAAATCCTTCGACTTTTCAGACATTTAGGAGGTCACTATATAGATATTGAGATTACTTCTGGTTCTTGGTGCTGTTTGATAAATTAGCCATATAACAGTTCGAAGTTGAATGCTATTTTTCAAGATGTTTAAGTGGACAAGTAATTTCGATAGCTGCAGACGACACAAATGCTCGCTTGTCGAGTACGTCAAAAAGGTGCAACTTCGAATTCGTCATCCAACACCGGTCACATCTAACTCTCAGACTTTATTAATCGACAAAAAATAGCCTGATATACTTGTAAATTGGTGTCTAGTTTACAAATACGTCACATGTTCCTTCATGCCTTATTTAGACCTTACACGAATGCAATGGAAATTTCATAACGGGAAGTTGTGAAATGGTCGTTTCCGGCCATAAGCATTTAGATATAGTAGAGACATATATAATGTTATCTATGTATCTGGATATAAATATAAAATCGAATTCATTGACGAACCAACTGATACGTCGTTATTAAACAAAAGAGAAACTCTAATTGTCTAAGAATTTGAGGTGTGTGTTTTATTTTACTAGACACGCATTTAGTTCATTGAAGAGACGCGACTTTGTTCATGTATACCAACCTTACCATAATGTCTGTTTACATATATATATATATATATATCTCAGCTCTTTACAAAATACGGTTTACGATCGATGTACGGTCTATAATATCTGATCTACGATACACGATTTACGTTATGCGTTCAGCATACGATACGATACGATACGTTACGGTTCCAATTGGGATCTGACATGTTTCTTTATGATACGATACGAACGATATACGATGTTTTCTGGAACTCATACAATTGCACTATTGTACCCCTCATTTAACCAGGGGGGTTTTGCTAGTCAAAGGTCTCGGTTACAAGGAAATGCATTCTTTGCCAACTGGAAACAATGATTGTAACAAAAGAAAAGAATGCTAGACATAATTAAGCAGTTGATAATTTTATTTTATCGCTTTCTTGAGTGATAAGCAGGCAATATTCCATGACTGAAAACTCACGTAGGCAAGAATAATCTACTCATTCCCTCATATTGAAATTTGCGAAGAGTTCAGATTAACCCTTTCCCAAACAACAAATTTTCGACTGTCCCAATTTGAAAGAGTTTGCAGACGACATTTCAAAATGTGATGAAATTGGAAAATAATCTGCTGATAGGGTAGAAAACATTGTGGGGAAAGGAAAAATTGCTCGTCAGGAGCAATTTCTCCTTTTCCCACAATGTTTTCTAAAGTCGTCTGCAAGAAAGTGGTCAAATGTCGTTATTGTTTAGGAAACGGTTAAAAGCAACAACAGACAACAAATTTTAACGAGAAACAAGTCAAATTAGTTTTGAAGAATGTCCTACCAAGTGCACTTCAAAATTGGAGAACTTGATATATCAGGGGAAGTAATCAAAACAACCTTATTTGGGATGTTCATTTACTCAAAAGAGGTTTACCTTCCTTTTATTTATCAGACAAATTTGAAAAGTTGAAGACTGACATTAAACATATATGCTTTCTTTGAAATCCATTTTCTAATCTAAACTGACTCGCCGTAAAAATCATTTATTTTCAAAAGTAAGGGGATAAGCATTCTGATTGGAGGCTAGTTAACTTTTCTTATATTAGCATATTAGCCTGTTAACCTGTTTGGGTCAACACATACCTATGGAGACTCCTTGAATAACTTATATACATCTATTCACAATGATCAAATACTTATAGGAATCGTTCACCAGGTTGTGATTTACAACAAAGACACAAACTGAAATCCCTCAAATGTCGAACTTTTTTGTAGATAAGGGCTTGTAAGGCTCCCATTTTCCATACGATACATTCAATGTACTCTAATCTTAGGAAGACCCAAAGTCTATACAGCATAGGAAAATGCCTTTTTAAAGACTGTTATATCTCATCCAGTCTTGTAGCACTTTGTTCTCTTCCCTCCAATGTTTCTATGTAAGGGAACTTGTAATTAAAGTAGGCTAAGCTCATTAGGAATAGCTTAGATACATAACTTCTCTTAATATGGTCTTGTTCACAAAAGAAAGAAACTGAAGATCAAAATAAAATGGCGTTGAAACAAAACAGGTTTTGTATTGTTGTTTGACATACGGCTAAATGCAGTTTTTTAAATCAATTAATTCAACAAACGTCAATTTATCTACGTGTGTACATGGTATATGCGGTAGATCTCAAACGTGCTGTCACATTTTTTAATAAAATTGCATTTCAATACACTACATATACACACTTTAAAATTTTGAAATGATCAAATATCATTTTTAATGACTATTCTCGAGTGTGTACCATATAAAACAGCAGCTGCTGTTTGCCAGTTTTCAGTAAGATAATTTTCAACGTCTATTTTTCCTCGCATCTTTCAACAAAGACCTTTAGTTCCAAAGATTATTCTTGTTGGAAGCCCCTAAATGAGCTGCGCTCTACATAATTTACACTTCACAACACCTTCATTTGGACCATTTGGAAAATACAAAAAATTAAAGGTCAAAGTAGTCCGTCGATATTTTTTTGAGTCGCAAAGAAGTAACGAGATTCGTGCATCTGTGTAGAAACTATGGTGACAAATTAGGAAACTGCTCAATCCGGGCTTCGATGGCTTTTATCTTAAAGGTTTTTTAGAATAACCTGGATCCCTATTTCCAATAATACTCTTTCCGGCGTGAAAACTCAATGCGACATGATTCACTCGTCGTTATCAACTGAACGTTGTCAAGAGATTGTGGGGATCAGATGTCAGCTGATTTGAGAATAATTCTTAAGAAACTAGTGTGACAAAAGACATATTGCTCAAAATGAGCAATTTGTTCGTTTGTCAAAAAGTTTTGTACTATCTAACACGAGATTTTAAAGTGTTTCATTTTCCTAGTAAAGAAATACGGCAAGGCCATGTATATTGAGCATAGAAGCGATACTACTCATTGACAAATAGCGTTAACTCGTCCTTTTACGATTTAGATTATCTATAATCTTGCAATTTGCCACGTCGCTTGAATATACACCTTTTAAATAGACTTGGTCTTTGTGTACACGAGGAGATATCCGAGATTATTCATTCGAACAAAGAAGAGGGCTATATTTGATGCATATTTTATGTAAAGAATATTTCAACTTAAACGCTCACCGCATTACAGAGCATTTGCGCCATTACAACAGACGATATTCAAAACAATATTAAAAAAAAGAAATTATTCTTGATGAAGGTTTGATCAAGAAATCGTTATATTGCCGAAATATGTCTGCTGAAGTCAATATTCATCAAGCAAGTTATTGAAACGTTTCTCACATCTGATCTACTGCAAAGGAATCTAATGACTCTGATAATATCTTTAGAATATTGTGGGATAAAGAAGACATTATTCATTCGAGAAAATGATGCCCTTTTAAGATAACTAATTACATTGTAGCAGACAAAATAACATCTTAATTCCATTCTAGCGTGTGGCCAGTAGTCTTCTGAACTGAGATAAAGTCATACTCCATAATACCTCAAGTTTACACATTTGAAACAAACGTCCTGTGCCACCACTTAGATAAAAGGATAAACTGAGGGAGCTAAATGAGGCATTTATCATTTTGTCACAAAGGTTTTCCACCAATATCAGTAAGATTTTTTTTTCATTTATGGTTTATGACATTATTGTCGTCTGCGTTTTTGTCTAAATATTTACCAAATACATGTATAAAAAAACTCCCTACCGTGTGAAGGGAATGGAATGCCGTTTGTAAAAGAGTCTATGCATAAAACAGAAATAAGTGTATAAAAAAAGTTCACACAGCTGTCATAGAGAGGAAACAGGAAGTGAATAAAGACATGGTTTTGAAAAACTCTCGAGTTCGCTATTTGATAAAATGCATTATATATTCCATTGAGAGAATGGAGTAACGACATTTTTGCGTAATCGCTACTATCGAAAATATGAGACTATTGAATGTTTTAGTTATGCATCGACGAGTCTTTTATTCTGAATTGTAATTGGATTTTCGGTTTACATAAAACACCGATTATCAAGTAATTTAGTTTAAACTTATTTATTATACATCGATTGTGACAGAAGTGAGAAGCTTATTGAATTAATTCTCGATGACTGTTTCCTGGATACTACGCCAATACTGGCGCCGATTGGTAGTTTAGTCCCGACAATCTTCGCCTCACCTAACTTAGATCGAACCCAGGACCCTTGGCACATGTGCTATATGTCGATGCAGCTCCCATGAAGGAGTTAACGCAATAGCCTTTTACCCATCGTATCTACTCAAAAATGTTTTTCATCATCGCTGACTGCTTTTCATCCAGAGTATAATTAATCTTCGAGAAGGCGGTAAATAAAACATTTGGTATGAGGATAAAATCTCCATACTTGTCAATCGTATGGGTCACGACCATGTGTTTAACGGGACAGATTAGAAACTCAGGGGTATTGGGTTCGATCGAAACCAGGGTCGCTAGTTTGGTGTGAATATTCTTCTGCGGGACACTTTGACATTATTAAACCTCTTAAAACAAATGAATACATGTGATTATTGTTTTTAACAGATCTTTCTGTGATAAAGTTTCTAACTATTTGGGGAGGAAATTTGTTGACTGGGTAATTGTACATTGGTAAAACTTTTTGTGATATTATCAGGGCAAGGTAGTTGACGAAATAAAACCAAAAACATGAAGAGGTTATTTCTTTATGTATAACTAATATACATTCAGAGTTATTCTATATAGAGAGAAAGACAGAAAAAATAAAGAAACACATACACTTCAAATTTAATTTTTGACGCTAGAAACGCGGATAAATACAACAGCGTTAATCAACAAGTCAATGTAACATGCTCCCATAAAAATCACAACATTGAGGAATAACACGAAACAATGGTTTAACAGCCTTTTCATCGCCAGATAATTGCGGAGAAGCTATTTCTTGGATGGCTTTCCCATGTGCATTTATGGGTCAAAGAAAAGCCAAATTCCGGTTCTGGCTCCCTTGTCCCAAAACATGGATTCGCCATGGTTTGCTGATGGTTCCTCTGTTCGATAACGGCCCCATGGTAAGCGACTTTTGATGAATGGTTTGTTTGATCGACAGTAGCGTTCTGGAATGGGTACCATTGTCCAACGACAGGCTCTTTGGAGGAAGTGTACCGGAAGTACAAGATCGCCGTCAATACGCTGCTTATCACGGCCAACACTGCTCCAACTCCTGAAAAAAAATATGCAGTAGAATATTCATAACGTGAACATTCGAATGTCTTACTCCTATACGTCAAAATAAATACGGTCTGTCGAATTATTTGTTTTTTAATTTCTATGTCTTTATATTCCAAATATCTTTACGTCAATCTCTTTCTTATGAGGTCCCTTGACATCCAAGGTATAGAAATACTGCTGTATTTGTTATATAGTGGGTTGTGTCAGAGTTTTGTATCTATTTTCATTTTACTGATAATTTTACGAAAATGTTTAATTTTCTCCATATTCTTCGGAGGAAATTATGCCTTGTTTTGGGGTCGAACTATTGAATCATGCTTTTTTTCTTCTTTCCTTCTTTCCTTCTTTCCTTCTATCCTTCCTTCCTTCCTTCCTTCTTTCCTTCTATCCTTCCTTCCTTCCTTCCTTCCTTCCTTCCTTCCTTCCTTCCTTCCTTCCTTCCTTCCTTCCTTCCTTCCGTCCTTCTTCTTCGTTCGTTCGTTCGTTCGTTCGTTCGTTCGTTCGTTCGTTCGTTCGTTCCTTCCTTCCTTCCTTCCTTCCTTCCTTCCTTCCTTCCTTCCTTCCTTCCTTCCTTCCTTCCTTCCTTCCTTCCTTCCTTCCTTCCTTCATTCATTCCTTCATTCCTTCATTCATTCATTCATTCATTCATTCATTCCTTCCTTCCTTCATTCCTTCCTTCCTTCATTCCTTCATTCCTTCCTTCCTTCATTCCTTCATTCATTCCTTCCTTCCTTCCTTCATTTATTCATTCATTCATTCATTCATTCATTCATTCATTCATTCATTCATTCATTCATTCATTCATTCCTTCCTTCCTTCCTTCCTTCATTCATTCATTCATTCATTCATTCATTCATTCATTCATTCATTCATTCCATCCTTCCTTCCTTCCTTCCTTCCTTCCTTCCTTCCTTCCTTCCTTCCTTCCTTCCTTCCTTCCTTCATTCATTCATTCATTCCATCCTTCTTTCTTTCTTTCTTTCTTTCTTTCTTTCTTTCTTTCTTTCTTTCTTTCTTTCTTTCCTTTCTTTCTTTCCTTTCTTTCTTTCTTTCTTTCTTTCTTTCTTTCTTTCTTTCTTTCTTTTTTGAACGTCTTATCCCTTTTTTCTCTATATTTCTTTCACTCATTTTAACCTTATGTTGTGTTTGTCACCGTTTCAGCCTTAACAAATATTATATTTAGTATTTCTGGATGTTCTGCAGAAGACTGAAGAACGTAATGTCATCCGTTGTCATGACAGTTCCTTCTAAATATAAGTATTTCGGTACGTTTATGCAAATAAGTGAACCTAATAAATTGGTAAAAGAATACAAGAGTACATCAACAAACAACACAACTGATCAATGGACAACATAGATTTTTATTAATCAGTTGTGATTGTGTCTTCGAGGTTTTAATATAATCGGTTTGTTACATAGATATGGATAAAATGCATATCCTTCTCGAATTTTGTTGTTGTCGTCTGTTACTTCCACTTTCGACCAACGTCTTTGTCTTAGTATTGTGAATGATTTTAGATATAAGAGTTATTGTTCCCTACCTGTTATGACCATGGACCAGGGCGTTTTGAATTTGTAGGAGACAAATGAAATGTCAATCACAGCAGCGATATCATTAAAATCCTTGTTCGTGGTGTCTTCATACTTTGCGTTTTCATGGGCTTGCAATCCGACTGCCATGGACGCCAATACAGCTTAAAAATTCGAAATAGATATATGCATCATCATCATCGTCATCATCATCGTCGTCATTATCGTCATCGTCGTCATCGTCATCATAGTCATCATCATCATCGTCATCATCGTCATCGTCATTTTCTTTCTCGTCATTTAAGATTACAATGTAACACATTTTATTGTGGAGCCGGCTCTTGAATGACAGAGCAAAGCCCTAATCTAAAAGCCTGAATGTCGCCCAAAAGACTTGGTATCATAGGTTTAAGTTATCTTTCATTATGTTAAAATATAGCAAAACACCACATTATCGTGTTTCATAACTCAAAAAATTGCACTATTTATTAGCATTGTTTCAAACTGCTTTTTTCCTGAATTGTGGAGCATTCAATTTAAATTCATTGCTTACGTTCGAGTTTTGTCATAAATAAGGATGATCACATTCATAAGTAATCTTCATTCTTGAACTTATACAATTTTACTGTATTCTGTCTTTAAACCATTACCAAACAATATCGTCGGTTGTATGTTAAGAAGCGGTTTTGTTTGCATTCTTCAGCACTACATCGCCATGATGCTCCTTAAATGAAACATACCTTCAAATAACTACTTTTAATTTCATTCAATAATGAAAAAGAAAATTTGTTTCAACTTCAATTTAGTTTTACTTGAAACTTTTCTCATATGTAAAATGTAACTTTAAGTGACATACCTTTCACTAACCAACACATGCCTATAAAAGGCAACCGGACCTTTTGGAAACACTGATGTTGGGTGAAATCGATCGATAGCACCATCGCCATGATACAACAAACAGCAGCACTCAGAACCAGCCATCTCACTGCATTGCCGATATGATCCTCTGAAAGTATAATATAAATGGCTTGCTCACAGACTAAGAAACAGTTCCGTTTAGGATAAAATATCTTCTATGGCAAGAGTGACATCACAGATTACAACAGAATTACATAAAACTAGAATATATGGATACACTTATCATCCCCTTTTATAACCATTCGTAAAGATTTGAACAGTCGTGACCATGATATCTATGCCTATGGTTAAAACACAGTTTGCAGTGGTTACGTTAATGTATGTGCTATGACCATGATCGACTCACTGCCAATGGTCGGTTTCTCAGTAGATAGACCGATATTGATTTTACAGAGGGCAGACATTGTCTAATATAAATAAGTTTTGTTTTGTTTTGAAAAATACTACTTGAATGTGTTCTGTTTACCACAACCAGCTAACTACAGGTTGAGGAAAGCCCAAATTACATGAGGTACCTGGACAGAACCACTGACTTACTGCAAGCCAGATGGAATGCTCCAAAAGCATAATTGATCACGAAAGACATAAAAAAGAAATTACACTTGTTTACGCTTTCAATAGAAGCATAACTTTAAGTTTTCGACAGACTTCATTAACCAAATTATCGCAACCAATCAATCGAAAGGAAGTGAAAAGAAAAATAGGTAAAAACGGAACAGAATAAAAACCGCACCTTCTCTTAAACGTAGCTTAAAAGCATCAGTCAAGGGTAAAGCTTCAACCTCAGCGCATTCTGTTGACGACCCTATCTTGTAACACATGGTATTGTAATAGAGCCCATAGTTTTCATAGGCATGAACGTCCAGCGATAGCAAGTCGGGCCCTAAAAAATCCAGGATACGCTCGGGGAAATTCAGGTCAGACTCGGGGAAATTAAACTCGGACTCGCTGACCAGCCAGGCAGGCATAAGGGCACCCACCACTAAAAGTGCGAATGCTACCCCACCCACCGCCAGTGCAATGGTGGCAATCTTGTTCATGGCGGCGCTGTTTTATGTTGTTGTTTTGTTTTTTTTCTTTCTCTTCTATGACGTGAAGTCTAGCAAGAACGAGTTTAGGTCTTACTGGTACAAGAACTCTAGCGCTGTGGGTGAAAAAAAAAGTGGTATACAGATAACAATGTCCCTTATGATTTTGGCATTTCATCTCTTACGCAGCGGCCAATCAATGAAACACTCTTTACAGAAGTAGCAAGCAAAAAGAGAAAATAATCTTAAATCGAGCAATTGATATAAAGCAACTTATGTTTCAATCATCCAACCAATAGATGACTTTAGAAAACAAATAGCAAACCAACCGATCAATAAGAAAAAGCGTGTTGTTGTTTTCTTATTCTAAGCCTACTTTTCCTTTCAATTTAAAACAGTCAATAAACAGTCCAGAGATCCGATTTGTGGACATTGTTCACGTAGCCTAATTACGACTAAACTCCTCACAGTTATATCCCCTTGAGATGCTGCATCGATCACTGCCATCTCAAGATTTTCTTCCAGATTGGGATAAAATTTCAATTATTTTTTTTTTTCATTTTTTTATAGTAGTTAATTAAGTAAAAGTGTCTTCTTGTGTTGATTTCCAACAAGCAAATTTGAAAAAACATTTCGTTTTCGTTACAATTAAAGCACAAATGGATGATATTATGAGGTCTCAACATATCGTTTAACTCCATTTTTTCTTAGTAGAGAATAATTCCATAATGAGAGACAACTGTGAGAAGTCTAATTACACTGTACAAATACTTTATTCCGTGACATTTGCAGCGTCTTTGTTCCGAATGTGGCAGACCTTTGAGTTCCTTTTGGTTATATACTCACAAAACTAATACGGATCATGTGGTAAAACAGCTTATTTGCATTATAAAAGAAGACGAAAACATGCCTAATTGTGAAATTTATTGGCATCCCTAAAATCAAATCAACAGCAGACGATACTCCTCGTGAAGGCTTCCTTCCTTTATTTGGAAAAACCCCAGGCCTGCTTATTTCGGGAAACTGTATTGATGATGTTATTGAATTTGGGAAAATCAAAAAGGTTGTGCAACTTGGAAGACTGCATGATATCAAAATAATTTTCCATTTGGAAGGTGCCTTTAGTGGGCCCCTGATAAAAAAAACGAAAAATGCAAAAAACATGTAATAAAAAAGAGGTAATGTTTTCCTTTTGACAAAATCCTGCTTGAGTAAAAACATAAAAACAAACATGTTTGACAAGAGCATTAACTGTATTCTCATGCCTTCCAAATCGGTTAGAATATTTTTCCATGCGTCTTATTAATTTCTAAAAACTTCTGAGGGGTAACTGAATTTGTTTGATAACGGTCTTTTTAAAAGACGGTTTAGGTACACAAATAGAAAGCAATTCATGTTTTGGTTATTGTGTTAGAAGGTTCTGAAATTAATGCTCTAATGAGTTCTTTCAAAACGGCTTCATATTTTGAGTACAATTTTTTTTTATGAAAACGCTCTCAAATTACGTTTGTGTCAAATGTTTCTAAAGTCGGTATGGTTTTGTAAATCAAGTAAGCAAATCAAGAGTAACTTCAATAAAAGAAGACATAGTTAACTCTCTTACCTTCTTTCTATTCCTAAGTCACTTGTTTTTGTAAATGCGAATATGCGGTAACCTAACCTATATATGTGAGATCTGTTTCATGCGAAACTGCGACTTCTGGCAATTGCACAAGCTCTGCACGGATATGTATTTATCATATACAACAAAAGCTTATCTGAAACGACACTTTTTTTGGAGAGATTTAATGTTCATCAATCGTTTTCGCACGGGTTTCTAAAATCGCAATCTACCCCGGAAGCTGAAAGCAATGTTCCGAATCGGCGCATGAGAATGTTGCCGTCTGATCCAAGATCGCACTGTTGTTGATTTTTAGCAGATCCGAAGCAATATATCCGTAACAAGCCAGTTATTGGGTATATTGAGGTTCGTTATATTTTTAAAGAACCGGTTATGTGCTTCGATGCGTTACGTGTTGCGCAGTTTAAAATTGTTCCCCCATATCAAATTCCAAATTAGAATATGAGTCGAGAGAAACAAATGACCATATGGAACGTTTCTGAAAAAAAGGCAAATGCAGAAAGACCTCTTTGACAAGTTGCTCATTAGGAGCAATTTGTCCTTTTGTCACAATAGTTTTGTAAAAACCTACGAAGCAGCAGATGTGCAAAAAAAGAGGTTTTGTGAAGTTTCTACTTAAAACAAAATGCTTTAAGAGCGAAAATTGACTCATTTTATGATAAATGTCTTTATTGCGGTTTTTATTTCACCTCAAGAGTATTTTATTCATCATGTTGCCTCATTGGACATCGTAAAATGTCCAGATGTTCGAAAATAGACTATCGTTCAGTCCCTGTTGACAGAAATAATAATTATAGTAATGGTGGTAAAAGGATCAGCTGTTTTCCTCGAGATGTTGCCCAAAGAAATTTTTAAATGTATCCTCAGTCATCTTGCTTTAAACGCACATTAGTCCTTCAGCGCTATCAGCGCTTCGATATATACATGCAGCTACAAACCAGTTCTTTATCAAACTGCATTTCTCCTCAAACAACGACTTCGTCATGACCTGTGTACCGTTTTACTTAACAGTTGATGCTTATAATTTGCGTAATTTCAAAACTAAAGTCCCTTTTATTTCAATATCGGGCCAAGCACTTTTCGTGTGACATATCATTGGAAGCTTCCAATGACGTGTCATACTGAAATATTGTACCTTCACTAAAGATACTATCCATGTATATCAGTTTTGAATTACGCAAATAGCTTCCTTCCATCGTGTTTAGTAAAATGGTACCCTGAAGTGGGACAAAGGTGTTTACCAGTCTTTTAAATGTAATAAACTCGGACGCTTTGTTCCCCTTGAAACCATGTTTTGTAACAGGTAATACTCTGAGGTTTGATAAACAAAAACATTTTGAAACAGATCATAACCATAACTATGATCAAAGACGAAAACACAACTTTATATTATTTTGTCTCCTTAACATTAATTAACCCTTTACCAAACGCCAAATCTTCAACTGTCCAAAATTATGAGAGTTTGCAGACGACATTTCAAAATGTGATGAAATTGAAAAATAATCTTCTGATAGGTCAAAAAAAAATTGTGGGTAAAGGAGAATTGCTCGTTAATGTTTCCCAATGTCGTCTGCAACAACGTTATTAGATGTCGTTATTGTTTTGTAACGTGTTAAGCAAAACATGTATAACGATTTCATTTTGACCCAGGTGATAACCGAACGGTAATATTCAGTTCGAGAGAAGGGTTTCGTGTTATAATCACCGTATATTGAACGTCGCATTAGATACTTCATAAAAAGAGGGCGAAGTTCCTGGTTGATATTTATTTTAACCCTTTACAAAACGCCAAATTTGCGACTGTCCCAAATTGAAACACTTTGCACTCGACATTCCAAAATTGGATGAAATTGGAAAATAATTTTCTGATGGACAGATAACATTTTGGAAAAGGAGAAATTGCTCGTTTCGATATTGACAATTAACATATTCATACCTATCTTCAATTCACGTGTTTTTACTTTGTTTTGTTAGTTTGATTGTTTAATTGTATGTGCGTCTTCCTAACTATGTCTACTCATAAGTGCAACTGCACCATGTGATTTAAGTCACCACTTTGACGAAATCAAAGAAAACGAAAACATACTGTACATAACAAGACTATATTTAGTTTCTATCATATTTTGCGTAATATACGTCCCCGGCCAGAGCATAAAAAAGACCCGAGGAGAAATATGAGGCTATGCACGACTACATACATTGACAAAGAAGGTGAATAAATTTAGCACAGCGTCAGATAAATTATAAGTCACGTGACATGGCCTTTGCGACTTGAAGATATATCGTATTGTAGAGAAGTTCGAATGAAACCTGTTTACCCCTGACGTCATCAGTAACGACAGACTGCTGTACTACGACGCATTGTGTAGCGCGAGATATGGCTTTTTGTGTACCTACGCACCGCATCACAGTAGAAACATACGCAAGGAAATATTTTTTTTTATGTATAACCCGGGAATTTATTGTGGCGTGTAATAAATCAAAACAGTTTTTAAATTCAACATTTGAATCAATATCCAGCGAGTAAACATAAAAATGTACAAGAATTTTTTGGAGAAGAAGAATATTTGTGCAAACGCGCACCTGTCGGTTTGAGTGCTAGCCGTACGTTTACCCCGTCCTAAAAGGGGTATACATGGGCCTATTCTTCTACGCAGTGATTTCCCTGTTCATTTTGGTAAGGAGCTGTACCGCAATCTGAACACATCGGGTTTATCAAATACCCGAATAGTTCCGATTGGCTTTACCGAAGTGTAGCGAAGGGAAGTATCCTTGCGCGGAGTTTGGCATGGGCCAGGACCCCAGGCTACAGCAAAGTCTCTATTTATGGATTAATTTACCCATAGTGCTTTAACCCTTTCCCAAACAACAAATTTTCGACTGTCCCAAATTGAAAGAGTTTGCAGACGACATTTCAAAAGGTGATGACATTGAAAAGTTATCTTCTGATAGGCCAGAAAACATTGTGGGAAAAGGAAAAAATGATCGTTACGAGCAATTTCTCTTTTTCCGTTAATTTTTTCCAAAGTCGTCTGAAACAAAGTGCTCAAATGTCGTAATTGTTTGGGAAAACGTTAAGCGATTGTATGCAGCGTAGTGTAAATCGCACCAGTCGAACACATTGATAGCCATTGATAGACTAGTTTTATTTCTCTGGAAATCGTAAATGCTCGGGAATTCCCATGACCTGATAAAAACACCTCATTTATAAGTGAAAGGTCATACATTTTAGGTGAATCGTCCCCGGCTTATTACACATTTATTACACTACGTTGAGTAGTACACTGTACAGTATATGTAGAATGGAAGTGTTGAATATCTTTTCAAACCATTGCTTTTGGTCGGAAACTCATAAGTTATGGTATAGTGAAATTATAAGTTGTGATACATTTTTACTTCTTTACTCAAATTAGTTGACTGTTTAGATATTGCACTTGACATTTTCATTTGAAAAGGAAAGAATAACGAAAGTAGACTTGCAAGAACGTAGATATTTTATCCTACACATATGTACAGTTACAGATTGGATCATCCGAGTTTAGAAATACCCGAGAAGATACGATGTACAGTGAATACTACCGCTAGTCTGGGTTATCTGCCCCTTAACATATAATACCGCAAACTCATTTCATTGGCCAAGACAGGTCACATGGTGACCCCCAAAATACCATAGAGGGTTTCTACTTCTATAGGTACACTGCACAGGGCTGAAGCATCACATTTACAATTATAAGATGAAACCTCCATGTGCACCTTGGTTGTGTTTGACTGCAGACGGGGTGTGAACTCGTCTACAGATAGGGTCATCACCAGGGTACCGTTTTACTAAACAGTTTACGCTTAAGATTTGCGTAAGTCTAAAACAACAATTCCTCTTATTTCAATATTGGACGAAGCAATATTGCAAAGTGACACATCATTGGAAGCGTCTCTCCGAGACGCTTCCAATGACGTGTCACATTGCAATATTGTACTTTTATTGAAGATACTATCCGTGTTTATCAGTTTTGACTTACGCAAATATTTTCCGTAAGTTGCTTAGTAAAACGGGCCCCAGGTCTGGTGGGAGGGCATTCCAGACTTTGATGATTCTAGGTATGAAGCTGTTCTTTTATTGCTCTTAATTTGCCCGAAATTCTGTAAATACTTTAATAGCGTGTGTTCTAGTATCTAGCGAATTATCAAAAATACATAATTTGGGATATCAACTGGAATTGTGTTCTTTCTTGCTCTGTATAAGGTTGTTAATCTGATAGATTTTCTTCGACGGTCGATAGGA